>JAIUZE010023927.1:0-17410 GCA_022085475.1 Heliosperma pusillum | reverse complement strand
CATCCTTATTTAAGAAAGCAACGACAACCACATAGCTGACGTGTCGCTCTGTGGTTGAAAGTCAACAATTCAAAGGGTTTGCTAAATTTAAGGAACCACTCTCATACAAGGAATTAATTAAACAATCTGATTTGATGCTTACTCAATAGGAATAGTTTTAATAGTTTTGATATTATAACACTAAAAATATTAACAGCAAAATATTATTAATAATAAAACCCTTATTAATACGGAAAAATAAAAAGAGTCAAGTGATTTGGAAAAAAAAAAAAAAAAAGAGTAAAACGAAATAAAAATGGGAAAATTCAACGATGAAATTTATCAATAAATCATTCACTGGATGTGCATACAAAAGGCGTGAATATCTTGAAAACTTATACAAAGTATAATATTTGAATAAGGTTGAATACAATTTAATTGAAACAATGAAACAATTATAGCAGAAAACGAAAAAAAATGAGAATTATTGAAAATTTAAAAGTACCGATAAAAAGGACTCATATTTATAAGGAAAATGATTTTGCAAAATAATTTCAGGTTCAAGTAGATAGTATATGATGATAAATACAACAAATATATTTAGGTGTATCAACACTATCAACTTGATATTTTTAAAAACAATAAACAAAAAAGGAATCACTAATCACCTTGATTATTAATCTCCTTAAATATATATTGGTGGGTTATTGGATAATTAATAATTTAATTGGAATAAATATTAGTTTTTTTTTAATAAAGTGGAGAAGGGATGAAGAGAGAAAGTGATGAAAATATTCAAACATTTGTATAATGGAGATGGAAGTGTAGATGATGATAGTGAGCGGCTTAAGGTGAGTAAGGGAAAGGGTTTATGCCTATATGAGGGAAGATGCTACACATACACAATGTGTATGACATTTTCCATACACAACCAATGAGAATGTGACATGTGGCAAATTTGAGTTAACTTGTGGTAGTTAGTTTAGGGGTGGGTTAGTCATTTAACATCTAAAGTTAACTTAATCACTACCTCTAGTCAACTCTAATTATGGTAGAATTTTATTCCAATCCCAATTTTATATATTTCCAAGCCCAATTTTATTTATATGGACGATTAGTTTTGTATTTTTTTTTTATTTCTTCACACATCTAAATTAATTTCTTCACTCTACTGATATTTTTTTTATTCCAATCCCACTTAATATTTTTTTTATTTCGATTTATGTTATTACTATTATTATTTTTATTTCTTTTATTCATCAAATTTAGACTAAAATCGTTTAACCCTAAATTAATTAAATTCTTTTATTCATTTAACATCCTTTAACCCTAATTTAATTCATCAAACTTAATCGTTTATCCCTAAATTAATTAAATTCTTTTATTCATCAAAATTAGACTAAAATCGATCCTTTAACCCTAAATTAATTAAATTTATTTATTCATCAAACTTAGACTAAAATCATTTAACCCTAATTTAATTCGATTAATCGAAAACCTAGTTTGATTATATTAATCAAATTGATGAACCCTCATAACCTAATTCGATTATATTAATCAAATCGAGTGACACTAATTTAATTCGATAAATTTAACCGTAATACAAAAATCGAAATTGTGATTATTATTTTTTAAATAATTATACGATATAGTATAATTATGTTATTACTTTAGTTCTTTACAATAAAATAGTTTTTAAGTGGTTGATTTTTATTTTTATTTTTATTTTCTTAATAAGTTAGGTTTGCCTAACTTGATCTTCTAGGGTTTTCAATAAAATGGACTATAATTCTAGTGTAATTGAGTTTATTTTTTTTTTAAAATAAATTGACTATAATTCTAGTGTACTTAACTTTAGTTTTTTTAAAATTAAATTGACTATAAATCTAAAATCCTAGTGTAATTGATTTTTTATTTATTTTTTATTTAATAAGTTAGGCTTGCCTAACTTGATCTTCTAAGGTTTTCTATAAACTGGACTATAATTCTAGTGTAATTGAGTTTAGTTTTTTTTATAAATAAATTAACTATAATTCTAGTGTACTTAACTTTAGTGTAATCAGATATAACTAATAAGTATCCATTTACATAATAAGTCGGGTTTAAGCTATGATCAGATATAACTATGTATCCATTTACATAATAAGCCGGGTTTAAGCTATGATCCGATATAACTAACAAGTATCCATTTAGATAATAAGTCGGGTTTAAGCTATGATCGGATATAACTATGTATCCATTTACATAATTAGTCGGGTTTAAGCTATGATCAGATATAACTATGTATCCATTTACATAATTAGTCGGGTTTAAGATATGATCCGATATAACTTAGTATACATTTACATAATAAGCCGGGTTTAACCTATGATCCGATATAACTAATAAGTATCCATTTACATAATAAGTCGGGTTTAAGCTATGATCGGATATAACTATGTATCCATTTAGATAATAAGCCGGGTTTAAGCGATGATCAGATATAACTATGTATCCATTTACATAATTAGTCGGGTTTTGGCTATGATCAGATATAACTATGTATCCATTCACATAATTAGTCGGGTTTAAGCTATGATCGGATATAACTACGTATCCATTTACATAATAAGTCGGGCTTAAGCTATGATCGGATATAACTATGTATCCATTTACATAATTAGTCGGGTTTAAGCTATGATCGGATATAACTATGTATCCATTTACATAATTAGTCGGATTTAAGCTATGATCGGATATAACTACGTATCCATTTACATAATAAGTCGGGTTTAAGCTATGATCGGATATAACTATGTTTCCATTTACATAATTAGTCGGGTTTTAGCTATGAGATATAACTATGTATCCATTTACATAATAAGTCGGGTTTAAGCTATGATCGGATATAACTATGTATCCATTTACATAATAAGTCGGGTTTAAGCTATGATCGGATATAACTATGTATCCATTTAGATAATAAGTCGAGTTTAAGGGATGATCAGATATAAACTATGTATCCATTTACATAATTAGTCGGGTTTAAGCTATGATCGGATATAACTATGTATCCATTTACATAATAAGTCGGGTTTAAGATATGATCAGATATAACTATGTATCCATTTACATAATTAGTCGGGTTTAAGCTATGATCGGATATCTATGTATCCATTTACATAATTAGTCGGGTTTAAGCTATGATCGGATATAACTATGTATCCATTTACATAATAAGTCGGGTTTAAGATATGATCGGATATAACTATGTATCCATTTACATAATTAGTCGGGTTTAAGCTATGATCGCATATAACTATGTATCCATTTACATAATTAGTCGGGTTTAAGCTATGATCGGATATAACTATGAATCCATTTACATAATAAGTCGGGTTTAAGATATGATCGGATATAACTATGTATCCATTTACATAATTAGTCGGGTTTAAGCTATGATCGGATATAACTATGTATCCATTTACATAATTAGTCGGGTTTAAGCTATGATCGGATATAACTATGTATCCATTTACATAATAAGTCGGGTTTAAGATATGATGGGATATAATTATGTATCCATTTACATAGTTAGTCGGGTTTAAGCTATGATCGGATATAACTATGTTTCCATTTACATAATTAGTCGGTTTTAGCTATGATCGGATATAACTATGTATCCATTTACATAATAAGTCGGGTTTAAGCTATGATCGGACGATATAACTATGTATCTATTTACATAATAAGTCGGGTTTAAGCTATGATCGGATATAACTATGTATCCATTTAGATAATAAGCCGGGTTTAAGCGATGATCCGATATAACTATGTATCCATTTACATAATTAGTCGGGTTTAAGTTATGATCGGATATAACTATGTATCCATTTACATAATTAGTCGGGTTTTAGCTATGATCGGATATAACTATGTATCCATTTACATAATAAGTCGGGTTTAAGCTATGATCGGATATAACTATGTATCTATTTACATAATAAGCCGGGTTTAAGCTATGATCCGATATAACTATGTATCCATTTACATAATAAGCCGGGTTTAAGCTATGATCCGACATAACTAAGTATCCATTTACATAATAAGCCGGGTTTAAGCTATGATCCGATATAACATGTATCCATTTAGATAATAAGCCATGTTTAAGCTATGATCCGATATAACTAAGTATCCATTTACATAAGTTACTTAACCCTAAACCTTAAATCTGAAACCTAAACCCTAAACCTTAAATACTATACCCTAAACCCTAAACCCCAAATCAAGTTTGGCGCCAATGGTTATATTCAAAATATCTAGTTTGGCGATAATGGTGTAAATCTCAAACGACAAACCTCATATTAAATATAATTCGAATAAAATCAAGTTTCAATACTTCATGTTATGATTTTAACTTTCAATTTGACATCAACTAATGGAAAAATCAAGTTGAATAGACTAAACGTTTTTAAAAATTTGAAATAAGTCAAATTAAGTTAAAGTTAATATTTTCAAATTATGAGTAATTTTATCAGTTTGTACGCCAATTTTAAATTTAAAATTCAAATGACCCACCACTCCATTAAGGAAACAAATAGTGCCTCCTATTATATTTTAGGAATAATCATGGATTTCGTTTTATTTTTGTATAGTATATATATTGATTTCGGAATTTAATTGTTAATAAATTTCGTTTTATTTTTGTTAACAAATAGTGACTCCTATTTAGGAATCATCATGAATTACGTTTTATTTTTGTATAGTATTTTCTTATTTGTGTGTAAATTGCTAATAAAAAAAATACAATGATAAAAAAAAAAATTTAAATCGAACCAAAACAAGAACTTATTTGTTCAATAAAATAAAATACACTGCTAAATTAAAAAAAAAAAAACATTTAACAGACGAATAATGAAACTTACGAAACTACCTAAAATTAAAAACTAATGATAGGAATTATTATTATAAAAATTTAGACTAATAATTAGACTAATAATTAGACTAATTGCCAAATTGAAGACATCAAATTAGGTTTTGATTTAACGTATTAAATTAGTGTTACTCAATTTGATTAATATAATCGAATTAGGTTTTGAGGGTTCATCGATTTCATTATAGGAATCAAATTAGCTTTTGATTAATCGCATTAAATTAGTGTTACTCGATTTTATTAATATAATCGAATTAGGCTTTCAATTAACCGAATTAAAATAGGGTTGAATGCTTTTAGTCTAAGTTTGATGAATAAACGAAATTTAAAAATATTAGTAATAATAATAATAATAATAATAATAATAATAATAATAATAATAAATATAATACCATAAACCGAAATGCATGTATGAAGAAATAAAAAAAATAAATACGTTTATAACAAATAAATAAAATTCTACCATAAACCGAAATGATTTTTTTAAAATGGAAACTAGATTAAGTTTTATTATATAAACAACTAAAATAATGAAGATATGAAGATAAAATAAAAATAGAATCAATTTTTATAATCGGAAAATATATCCTTTAAAACTCTTTCCTAAGATCAAGGTAACAATAATTTATATACAAACGTATAATCCTAAATATGTAAAGAATATTATAAATATTTACTTAATTATATCAATTACTCGAAGGATTTGATTACTATAATCGAATTAGGTTTTTAGGGTTCATCGATTTGATTAATATAATCGAACTAGGTTTTGGATTAATCAAATAAAATTAGGGTTAAACGATTTAAATGAAAGTTTGATTTACAATAATAATAGTAACAATACCATAAACCAAAATTTGATAAAACGAAATTAAAAAAAAATGTATGAACAAAAATATATATATAAACAATTACAATTTAATTATATTTCCTGATATAAAAACATGAAATTTAATAAACGAAATTTAAAAATAGTTATCAGAATGATTTGTTTGACAATATAAATACAAGGCCCGAGTTTGTTTCAATGATTAATAAACAAAATTTTAAAAAAATTAAAAAATAATAATAATACCCTAAACCGAAATGTATGAGCAAAATGAAAAAAAAAATTCCATCAATATAACATGAAATAAAAGTATTCCATAATTAGAGATGACTAGAGGTAGTTAATAAGTTAACTATAGATGTTAAATGACTAACCTAACCCTAAACTAACTATTATAGGTTAACTCAAGTTTGCCACGTGTCACCTTCCTATTGGTTGTGTATGGCTTTTCCATACACATTGTGTATGAGTAGCCTTTTTGGTAGTTAATTTCCACACTAATCTAGTTAACTATTATATTTAAGGAAATTTTCATTTCTTTACTATTATATATTTTTTTTCCTTTTATAATTTTTTGTTTATTATTATAGTTCCTTTTAGCATGTGACAATAGTTAGTTTCATTTAAAAATATAAAACATTGGTAATCACTGTGTTTTATTTTCGTTTTTCATTTTATAAAGTATAAAGTATTTCTGCCATTCTTTTATTTATTTTTTTACGTTTCATAAATGTCTTATGAAATATTTATTGAAATTTTCCTTTTATCATATAATCATAAGCATATTATATGGAATCTCTTTATTATAGAAAGTTGCATAATTATAGGTAATGTTTGTTGCCTTTTCTTTTAGGAAAATAACTGTTTTCTAAAAAATATATTTTCCAAATATTTCACATGATCTTTCCTAATATAAAGCTAACAAATTTTCGTAAAAAATAAAATTTTAAAGATTAAAATAGTGACACATTTTTATTTCCTAACGATTAATATTTTTAAAAACGAAACTAATAAAATATTAACAAAGAATTATAAATTAATGATTACAAACAAAACATATAATAATGATAACAAAATAATGATATTGTAATATCTCTTTTTTTTTACTCGGTAAAAATGTTAAAAAAAAAGAGAAAAAAATATTAAAAAGAAAAGGATGAATATAAACCAAATATTAATCACTAATAAGAAAAAAAGGAAAAAAAAGAAATAAATGTTACGAAAACTTCATTATGAAATTAGGATGATTATAAAAAAAACGGTTAACAATTATTATGTAATTAGGAGATTTAATTATAAAAACAAAAAAGTGAAATATATAAAAGAAAACCCAATAAAAACAAAAAGCTTCCTTAAATGTAGTTAACTAGATTAAGGTAACAATCTAACTACACATGTAAAATTACTAACATAATATTATTCTAACTATTTCAAGTAAGATTGCATTTGTCACATGTCGTATTTTAATTGGTTGTGTATGGAAATTGTCATACACAATGTGTAAGTGTATCATCTTCCCCGAAATTTTAAACTTAGTATGTATTTTGATGATTAAATTGCTGTTTAATTTATTAAAATTTAGTATGTATTTTGATTTCTTAATTGTTGTTTAAATTATTAAAAATTAAAAGGCCAATCTTTATTCTTTATTATATTATTTTAAAACTTAGTGCGCATTTAATGTTTGCACATTCATTTATTTTATTTATTTTTTATTTTCTAAATAATGATGATGAGGTGGCTTCCTAGGATTATCCCACAAATGAAATGGTGTAGTGTGGTGATTTTGCTTGCCTTTTTATATTATTTATAGATGCAAAGTCAAACTATACATCCTTTCACTTCATCAATAGTGTCCTACTCACATCTGTCACTCAACCTACTTTTTCCTTATAATATGTGTCATGCTTTACCATTTCTGACGATATGATATTTATCCGAACCGTTTTACATTAAGACGGATATCATCTGCATTATACCATCCCCAAGCAAGGTCATGAGGAAGGTTATGACCTTGTTGGGTCACCTTAATCACAAATTAACAACCAAATTACCATGACCTTCTAAGACCCACGACCTCAAAGAGGTCATTCAATTCCATGACAATGGTGACCTTTTATGTGTCATTTTTGATTGGTTGTTGAACCCAAATTAAAGGAAAAAAAAAGACAGAATTTGACAAAGTGGAAAGTAAATGGGCTGATGACCTAGGTCATGGCCTTCTGCTTTGTAGGGTAAAAATGGGTCAAGATAAATATGTTGGATTCAGAGTAAGTATAAGACTATCCCCAAGCAAGGGTCAACCTAATTAGGTCACCACCCATACTTACTCTTGATCCATCTTATTTATCGTGACCCATTTTTACCCTCCCAAGCAGAACGTCATGACCTAGGTCATCAACCTATTACTTTTCACTTTTTCTTTTTTTTCTTTAATTTGTGTTCAACAACTAATAATAGAGTGTCATATACAAGGTCACCAAGGTCATGGGATGACCTTTTTTAGGTCATGGGTCATACAAGGTCATGTTAATTTGTGATTAAGGTGACCGAACAAGGCCAGATTGTTCGAACCCTTTCGCTTGGGAATGGTCTAAGTGGTGACCTAATCAAGTTGACCATTTGTTGAGGTTTCTTCCCATATGTGTGTGAAACTGTGAGGGACATCCATCTCACATCGGTAGAATAATAGTGAATGAACTAGCTTATAAGTAAGTGGACTACTCCTCCTATCACCAATTCGTTTTAGGATGGAACCTCACTTGCTTGTGGCCGATCTCCTGCACCTAATTCTATAAGCCCGCGCGGAGGACTCAACACCCTTACTTAGGGATGAAGAGACTTAGGCCTTGTTCTTTACAGCTTAATTTCAGCTCATTTCAGTTCAGTTCAACTCTATTCAGTTCAGTTCAGCTCTATTCAGTTCAGTTCAGCTCTATTCAGTTCAGTTTAGCTCTTTTCAGTTCAGTTCAGCTCTTTTCAGTTCAGTTCAGCTCAGCTTCATTCAGTTTAGCTCAGCTCCACTAAATTCAGCTCTTTTCAATTATACTCATCTTAACCTTAAATTTTTTTATTAATATTAATATTAATATTAGTTATTACTATTATTTTATTACTATTACTGTTATTATTATTATTATTATTATTATTATTATTATTATTATTATTATTATTATTATTATTATTATTATTATTATTATTATTATTATTATTATTATTAATATTATTATTATTATTATTAATTAATTAATTAATTAAATAATATTCCCTCCATCTCATAACTATCCCTCGTTATAACTTTGACCATAAATAAGTGTTAAAATACAAAAACTAAGACGTTATAACAAAAAAACATTTAAATTCATCATAAAAAAAATTTGGAAATATTTTTTTTAAATGAAAAAAAAATTGAATATAAATGAAGAGAAATCGAGTCAAAGTGTCGTCTCTAAAATTATACAATACAAACTAAGAAAATTATTATGAACTGGGGGGATCATTCTATTAATGGCAACTATTATCAATATTATTACTATTACTATTACAATTTAGAAGAAATTAGTGGTCAACCGAGAAACTACCAGGGCCCCACTCCTACTCCTCGTACTACTACTAGTAGTACTATTGTTATTACTACTATTATTACTAATATTATTATTATCACTAATTATTATTGTTATTATAATTAATGTTTTGACTATCAAAATCAATCACATTAATATTAATGCTACTATTACTATTTACTAATATTATTATTAAGACTATTGATAAACAACTAATTATCATTATCATTATGATTATCATCAAACTAATTATAATAATAAATATAATAATAACAACAATAATAATAACGAGAGGAGCGTTAGGCGATTAGAAGCGTTAGGCGATTAGGGATCTTGACTGCCTGCCTTGCTGCGGCCGTCGTGGTTGTCTCACCACACAATATTCCGGCCAGGCCATTCCTGTCGTCGGCGTTTGTGGTGGTTGCCGGTTTGATAGGGCAGGAGATATGGGTTGGTTTTGCCCGTAACAAGAATACTTCGAACGCTGCTGACAAAGGGGGCCACCTCGCGGACCACCCTATCCATCCCTGCCACCCAGACCTTACGTCGCCGGCCAGGGTGGGTTTTGTTCGTGGCTTTTTGGCGTTGGTGGTTTCTTGTCCTTGGCATCGCGAGTGTTCCTGTTTTGCGAGCGTCGGCGGCGGTGTCTCTGTCTTCCTCCATTCTTGGCCTGCGTGTGGGACCTTTGTGAGGGGTCGCTGTCGGAGATTCGCCGTCGGTGGTTGGATAGTTCTGTGCCGCCACAATTAGGGTTTGTTTTTGTTTCTTATTTTTGGTTGTGCGTTTTTTCTCTTTTTGGTGGTTGGTGGGGCTGCTGTTTCTCGTCGGTGGGGTTGCTTCTCCGGTGGTGTTGCTCCGGTGGTTTCTTCGGTGGTGTGGGTCAGGTGGTGCGCTGTGTAGGTGCTGCCGCATGATTCCGTCATGTCTCTGCCGTGCCCTAGCCTTGCATGGGAAACTTTAGGGTTTCTATTTTAATATTAGGTTATATTTTCCTTTTCTGTATCATGCCTGTTTTAGTACGTTTTCATTGTTCTTTTTCGAGTATTCATGGGTGTCCGGATGGTCGTGGTAATGGCCTTACTAAGGCCGCGTGGCGGAAGCATTTTCAGGACCGTCATTGTCATGATGATGCTATGGGGCTTACACGTCAAACTCTTTCTGATAGTCTGACTGTTTTCTCTAATGCCGAGATTACTTTGAAGCGGATGGGCCTTTGGTTGTGTGGGGAGTGCTTTAAAACCCATACCTTTCGCTCTAGGTGTCGGCATAGTCGGGGTGATATTGTTGCGCCCCCGGATTGTGGGGATGGCATCGTTAGCTTCATTATCCATGGTATCCCGCGCCCTCCGGCTCCGTCTCCGTCTCCCTCGGGTCTTTCATCTGATGATAGGGTTGAGCTTGTTCAGTGGTCGTTATCTTCCCTAGATCGTTTATTTTCTTTGGGCCTTCGCACGGTGAAATCTATCCCTCCTAAGTGTCGTCTTGGGTTTGCTCGGGTTTTAAAGGGGGTCTTGGATGATGTGGTTGACTCTCCTAGTGACCTATCCTGCTGGGTTCGTATGCTTGTGTTGCCTCTTTGTCTGCTTAAGACCTTCGCTCCTAGGAGTAATCTTGAGTGTAGGACTGCTGTTAGGCGACAGCGTCAGGAGGAGAGTATTACCAGGGCTATTCATGCTTGGGGGGTGCCTGGAGGGGGCTTGCTGCTTTTGCAGGAGTGTTTGGCTGAGGTTCCTCCTTCGTTTCAGGTTGAGGAGGTTCTGGATTTGAGTGAGCTTAACCTCCGCCAATGTCGGCGAAAGATTTGTGATGGCCACTATTCTGCTGCTGTTAGGGTGCTTTCTTCCTCTGGCGTCGCCCCCTACTCTGATGCCACTCTTGGGGCTTTGCGAGAGAAGCACCCGGTCGCCTCATCTCCTTCCTTGCCCCCTTTGTCTGTGGATCATCCCTCTCTTATTGCCTCTTCGGCTGTGGTTTTGGATATGATTCGTAGTTTCCCCCGAGGCACTTCTTGTGGGAGGGATGGGTTCCGTGCCCAACACCTTATGGACTGCTTGAGTGGCGCTGCTGTGGCTATATCTGATGATCTGATCGCTTCTATTACTAGGGTGGTCAATCTTTTTCTAGAGGGCAGATGCCCACTAGCTCTTGGTGAGTACATTGCTAGCGCTCCGCTCACGCCGCTTGTTAAACCTGGTGGTGGTGTTCGTCCTATTGCTGTTGGCACTGTCTGGAGACGTCTTGTTTCTAAGGTAGGTGCTAGTTTGGTTGGTCCTTCTTTGTGTTCTTATTTTTCTGGTCTTCAGTTTGGGGTTGGGGTGTCCGGTGGAGGAGAGGCTGTCTTGCATGCCTTGAATCGGTTCATCGAGGCTCGTGGTGGGGATGTGGGGCTTTCTATGTTGCTGGTTGATTTTCAGAATGCTTTCAACCTTGTTGATCGTGGTACCATGCTTCTGGAAGTTCGCCGTCGTTGCCCGATTCTTTCCCGTTGGGTGGAGTTCTGTTACTCTCGTCCTGCCCGTCTTTTTTATGGGGAACATTGTATGTGGTCTTGTCAGGGAGTCCAGCAGGGTGATCCTTTGGGCCCCTTGCTTTTCGCTTTGGTGTTGCATCCCTTGGTATGCAAGATACGGGACTCTTTTGATTTGAGTTTGCAGGCTTGGTACTTGGATGATGGCACCATTGTTGGGGATACTTTGGAGGTGGGGAAGGTGTTGGATTTGATTATGGCAGATGGTCCTCAGTTTGGTCTCCATCTTAATGTCGCTAAGACTGAGGTTTTTTGGCCTACTGAGGATCCCCGGAGTCGCCTTCCTGGTGTTTTCCCTCCTTCTATTGCCCGGCCTTTGCGTGGTGTCTCTGTTTTAGGTGGGCCTGTCAGTACTTGCTCTAGTTTTGGCAGTGAGCTTGTAGCGAAGAGAGTGACTAAGACCATCGAGCTTATGGATTTAGTTGCTAGGATTGAGGACCCGCAATGTGAGTTGCTTCTACTTCGAGCTTGTACTGGTATTTCTAAGCTCTACTTTACCCTCCGTACATGTTCGCCGAGAGTCTTTGGGTCTGTTCATCTTCGTTTTGATGCAGCACTTCGTTCTAGCTTGGAACGAATTGTCACCGCGTCTGGGCCAGGTTTTGGGGATTGGCAGTGGCGCCTTGCCACTTTCCCTTTTCATCTTGGTGGTCTAGGTGTTTATGCTGCCGGGGATGTTTTGTACTATGCTTTTTTGGCGTCCCGTTAGCAGTCTGCCGCTTTGCAAGCTCAGTTACTACGGCCTTCTGGTATTGTGGACGCTGGTCCTACTTTTGATGATGCCTTGCTGGTGTTTTCGGAGACTACAGGTTCTACTTTATTACGTGATCCTAGTGAAATCGCTGCCCCTAAACTTATGAAAAAATTGGCAGATATATATTTTGCGAGGATTGCTGCCACTGCAGAATCTGTTTACTCTTTGACACCACGTCAGCTTGCATTGTGGAAGTCCCAGCTTGGTGCCCACTCCTCTGATTGGTTACGTGCGGTTCCTATCTCTGGGTTGGGTCAGACTATGAACGGGAGGACTTACCGTTCTGTGCTAGGATATCGTCTGGGTATTCCTTTGTTCGTGGTATCTAGGCCTTGTTCTGCTTGCTCTCGGGTTTTTACTGATGATATTTACGGGGACCACGCTGTTTCCTGTACTGGCACTGTGGGTGTTAAGCATCGGCATAACCTCGTCTGTGACACTTTATTCGACATCTGCTATAGGTCTGGTATTTCTACGGGTAAGGAGGTGGATATCGGTTTAGTTGACGGACAGGGCGGCTCTCTTCGTCCTGCGGATTTGCTGCTCTATTCTTGGGACAGAGGACGTGACGTGTGTGTTGATTTGACTGGGTCCTCTCCCTTGACACAAACTGGGATGACCGATTTTGTGCCGGGACGGGTTGTTACTGATGCTGCGCAGCGCAAGTGTGCTAAGTATAGGGAGTTGTGCGGGGCTGCTGGTTACGGTTTCCTACCCTTCTCTTTCTCTTCGCTTGGGGAGTTGGGTTCGGATGCTGTTGACTTGCTGAAGCGGATCCAGAAATTCTCCGTATCTCAGGATGCTGGGGCTCGGGTGGCCGCTTATATCTTTACTCGACTTAGTTTTTCTATAGCTAAGGGGGTGGGGGCCCAGATTGTCTCTCGGCTCCCCACCAACTTCTTGTAAACTTTACATTTTATTTTAATGAAAGCTGCGCGCATCTTATAATAAAAAAAATAAATAAATAAAAAAAAAAAAAAAAAAAAAAAAAAAAAAAAAAAATAATAATAATAATAATAATAATAATAATAATTAATAATAATAATAATCAATAAATAATAATAATAATAATAATAATAATAATATGGGAGAGAGGGATAGAGAGAGTGCGATTGCTGCGGGGGGTTTTAGGGCACGCGGTGGCTGCCAGAATTTGACGTCTTGCCATCCGCCCATTCATACCAGCCATCCAGACCTCACGTCGCCTGCCGTGGTGTGGTTGTGGGTGGTGTTTTCAACTCTGCCGAGGGATACTGACGAGGTGAGGGTCGTCACTGCTCGGCGATTGATATTTTGTGCTTTCTGGTGATCGTCGACAGTCCTCCTGTGGTTGTTGTCACCCGTCGTGAGTGGCAGGGCGTTGTTGGCCGGTCATTGCGTGTGTTGCCACCGTCATGAGTTGACTTTGCTCGTTATTTTTGGCCGTTACTTTGTTTTTGAATATTTATTTATTTATTTTATTATTTTATTTGGGTTGACCTTTGGTTTTTTTATTTGGGTTGACTTTCCTGGTGTTTGTTGGTGTTTTCGGTATCTTGTAGTTTTGAGTTGTGCTTCATGCACGTGGGGTTTAAGCCGCGTTTCTTTCATCTACATCATGCATGTTTTAGTACGTTTTAATTGTTCTTTCACGAGTATTCATGGCTGTCCGAACGGTTTTGGTAGGTGCCTTACTAAGGCCGCCTGACAAAAGAATTTTCAGGATCGACATTTTAATGATCATGCTATGGGGCTTACGCGTCAAACCCTTACTGATAGTCTGACGGTTTTCTCTAATGCCGAGATTACTTTGAAGCGGATGGAGCTTTGGTTGTGTGGGGAGTGCTTTAAAACCCATACATTTCGCTCTAGCTGTCGGCATGGTCGGGGTGATTTTGTTGCGCCTCCGGATTGTGGTGATGGCATCGTTAGCTTTATTATTCACGGTAGCCCTAGACCTCTGGCTCCGTCTCACTCGGTTCTTTCATCTGATGATGGGGTTGAGCTTGTTCAGTGGTCTGTGTCTTCGCTTGATCATTTATTTTCTTTGGCCCTTCGCGCCGTGAAATCTATTCCTCCTAAGTGTCGTCTTGGGTTTGCTCAGATTTTGAAGGAGGTCTTGGATGATGTGGCTGACTCTCCTGGTGACCTCTCCTGCTGGGTTTGTTTGCTTGTGTTGCCTCTTTGTCTGCTTAAGACCTTCGTTCCTCGGACTAATCTTAAGTATAGGACTGTTGTTAGGCGACAGCGTTAGGAGGAGAGTATTACCAGAGCTATTCTTGCTTGGGGGGTGCCTCGAGGGGGTTTGCAGCTTTTGCAGGAGTGTTTGTCTGAAGTTCCTCCTTCTTTTCATGTGGAGGAGGATCTGGATTTGAGTGAGCTTAACCTCCGCCAATGTCGGCGAAATATTTTTGATGGTCATTATAATGCTGTAGTTAGGGTGCTTTCTTCCTCTGGCGTCGCCCCTTACTCTGATGCCACTGTTGGTGCTTTGCGAGAGAAGCATCATGTCACCCCATCTCCTTCGCTGCCTCATTTGCCTGTGGATCATTATTTTCTTGTTGCCTCTTCGGCTGTGGTTTTGGATATGATTCGTGGTTTCCCACGTGGCCTTTCGTGCGGGAGGGATGGGCTTCGTGCCCAACACCTTATGGACTGTTTGAGTGGTGCTGCTGTGGTTGCCTCTGATGATTTGATCGCTTCTGTTACTAGGGTGGTTAATCTTTTTTTGGAGGGTCGGTGCCTTGTAGCTCTTGGTGAGTACATTGCCATCGCTCCGCTCACGCCGCTTGCTAAGCCGGGCGGAGGTTTTTGTCCTATCACTGTTGGCACTGTCTGGAGACGTCTTGTCTCTAAGGTTGGTGCTTGTCTAGTTGGTCCTTCTTTAACTGCTTATTTTGCTGGTCTTCAGTTTGGGGTTGGGGTGTCCGGTGGAGAGAAGGCTATCATGCATGCCTTGAATCGGCTCACTGAGGCCCGTGGCGGTGATGTGGGACTGTCTATGTTGCTGGTTGATTTCCATAATGCTTTCAACCTTGTTGAACGTGTGACTATGCTACAGGAAGTCCGTCGTCGTTGTCCGGTTCTTTCCTGTTGGGTGGAGTTCTGTTACTCTAGCCCTGCCCGTCTCTATTATGGGGAGCATTGTTTGTGGTCTTGTCAGGGTGTCTAGCAGGGTGATCCTTTAGGCCCTTTACTTTTCGCTTTGGTTTTGCATCCCTTAGTGTGCAAAATCCGGGACTCCTTTGATCTTATTATGCAGGCATGGTATTTGGATGATGGCACCATTGTTGGGGACAGTTTGGAGGTGGGGAGAATTTTGGATTTGAATATGGCAGATGGGCCTCCTTTTGGTCTCCATCTTAATGTGGCTAAGACTGAGGTCTTTTGGCCTATTGAGGATCCTCGGAGTCGGTTCCCGATGTTTCCCCCCTACTATTGCTCGGTCCTTGCGTGGTGTCTCTGTTTTGGGTGGACGTGTAAGTACTTGTCCTATTGTAATGATCAGCATTGTAATGATCATGCTATGGGGCTTACGTGTCAAACCCTTACTGATAGTCTGACGGTTTTCTCTAATGCCGAGATTACTTTGAAGCGGATGAGGCTTTGGTTGTGTGGGGAATGCTTTAAAACCCAAACCTTTCGCTTTAGGTGTCGGCATGGTCGGGGTGATTTTGTTGCGGCTCCAGAGTGTGATGATGGCATAGTTAGCTTTATTATTCACGGTATCCCTAGACCTCCACCTCCGTCTCACTCGGTTCTTTCATCTGATGATGGGGTTGAGCTTGTTCAGTGGTATGTGTCTTCGCTTGATCGTTTATTTTCTTTGGGCCTTCGCACCGTGAAATCTATTCCTCCTAAGTGTCGTCTTTGATTTGCTCGGGTTTTGAAGGGGGTCTTAGATGATGTGGCTGACTCTCCTGGTGACCTCTCCTGTTGGGTTCGTATGCTTGTGTTTCCTCTTTGTCTGCTTAAGACCTTCGCTTCTAGGAGTAATCTTGAGTGTAGGACTTCTGTTAGGGGACAGCGTAAGGTGGAGAGTATTACCAAGGCTATTTTTACTCGGGGGCTACTAGAGGGGGCTTGCAGCTTTTGCAGGAGTGTTTGGCTGAGGTTTCTCATTCGTTTCATGTGGAGGAGGATCTGGATTTAAGTGAGCTTAACCTCTGTCAATGTCGGCGGAAGATTTGTGGTGGCCACTATTCTGCTGCTGTTAGGGTGCTTTCTTCCTCTGGCGTAGCCCCCTACTCTGGTGCCACTCTTGGTGCTTTGCGAGAGAAGCACCCGACCGCCCCATCTCCTTCCTTGCCTCCTTTGCCTGTGGATCATCATTCTCTTGTTGCCTCTTCGGCTGTGATTTTGGATATGATTCGTAGTTTCCCACGTGGCACTTCTTGTGGGAGGGATGGGTTTCGTGCCCAACACCTTATGGACTGCTTGAGTGGCGCTGCTGTGGCTATCTCTGATGATTTGATTGCTTCTATTACTAGGGTGGTCAATCTTTTTCTTGAGGGCAGATGTCCACAAGCTCTTGGTGAGTACATTGCCAGCGCTCCGCTCACGCCGCTTGTTAAACCTGGTGGTAGTGTTCGTCCTATTGCTGTTGGCACCGTCTAGAGACGTCTTGTTTCTAAGGTAGGTGCTTATTTGGTTGGTCCTTCTTTGTGTTCTTATTTTGCTGGTCTTCAGTTTGGGGTTGGGGTGTCCGGTGGAGGAGAGGCTGTCTTGCATGCCTTGAATCGGTTCATTGAGGCTCGTGGTGGGGATGTGGGGCTTTCTATGTTGTTGGTTGATTTCCAGAATGCTTTCAACCTTGTTGATCGTGTAACCATGCTTCTGGAAGTTCGCGTCGTTTCCCGATTCTTTC
>JAIUZE010023924.1:0-25820 GCA_022085475.1 Heliosperma pusillum | reverse complement strand
ATAAGCCTCAGAGTTACAGATGACTATTGGCCGCCCTAGGAACTTATGCCTGTTTATAGAAGTATTGGTCTTTCATGTTTGTATGATTCTATGAGTTCTAGAAGGTGAGATGCAAGCCGTCTAGGATTGATAGAGTTTGGATTACCGATTGTTAACTGATTCACATGATTACGTGTTGATTAGGGTTTGAGTGTATCATGGCCATGTTTCTGAGAGGAACCTCTGAGCTAGCATACAGCTTCCCTACCTCGAGTTATAGTTTATTATCGGTTTCACATGATAGCTTTCACATGCTAGGTTATTTGTTAGTTATCTGTTTCATAACATGAAAAGCATATCATATATGTTAAAGTTTTGTATTTTTCATATACATTGCTTTTATGTTATTCATGTTTTATTAAACTCGACATTTCGTGGCTGGGAGAACTCGGAGTTACTCCCCACTGACTGTGGCTTCCGTTTTTATATTTAATGCGGTTGGCAGGTTTGTGATGCATACTTGGGTACATTGACGAGCTAGCGAGCGAAGTATTTTCCTTGGACCTATATTCGGTTCTTTAGGATTGTATATTATTATACACTCTTTTATTTCCGTATTTATACGGGAGATATGTCTCCCGTCTTGTATAATTTTTATGTATAATATTAATTTTCTTTTGTAATGAACCTTTTATTTCAGACACCTTCATTATGTATTTAATTATTTTTTTTCTTTCCGCAAATTTGAGGGTGTCACAGTTGGTATCAGAGCATTTTTGCTCCCGACGCACGTTTGTGTACCCTTGCATAAATAACTTGACCTTAATAAATAATAAACGGTGAGATAGAAGGGTAAGATGGGTAGATTAGGATTTATGTTGTAGTCTCTTTGTTCTTGCTAAATGATAAGTACTAATCTGTGTTTTATTTTGTAAGATGCCTCCGAGGATTGACAACACGATCTTAGCAGCTCTTACCGTTATTATCCAAAACCAGCAAAATCAGCAAAACCAGCAAGCAAATCCGATTCCTAATCCTATTCCCGATCGTGAGAGACACGGGAGTTATACGTGGGTTGCTTCACAGCTATCGAGGAGCCACGCCAAAACCTACGATGGCGAAGTTGATCCCGTTAAGCTTTCTGTGTGGTTACGAGAAATGGAGAAGAGTTTTTCTCTTTATGATGTCCTTGAAGAGGACAAAGTCCGTCTTGCTTCTCACTTCTTAGAGAAGGAAGCGGATCAGTGGTGGACTCTTTCTGGTCCGACTGCTAAGTTGGAGCCTAACTTCGGGTGGACTCGATTCCGTGAATTATTGGAGGCGAGGTTTTACCCGGATGAGTTGAGGCAGCAAAAACTGAAGGAGTTCATGGATTTTAAGCAGGGACTTCTTTCGGTTCAAGAGTTCACAACCCAGTTCAACGAGTTGGCTCATTATGCCACTCGACTTATTTCGAGGGAGGAAGACAAGGCTTTCTTTTACTTGGGAAAGCTTTCTCCCCAGGTGAAAGGAAAGATTAGTAGGGGTGCTACTTCTTTCATCTCTATTTATAATGATGCTCTATGGGCAGAGAGTTCTATTCGGGAGATTGCTGACGAGGCTCGTTCCTCGTATATTGCTCCTAATTCGTATGGCAAGAGACCATTATATCCTACTTCCCGACATTCCTTTTCTCCTTCTTTTCCAAACAAGAGGAGAAACTTTCAGAGTGGACAAGCAGCTCCGACAAACCGTCCATCTTTCCCGAGCAACAACAACGATCCTAAGGGTCGTATCTGCTTTCGGTGCAAGATGCCTATGCATCCGGGTTTTAGCTGTTTCAACAAACCACTGGTGTGCTTTAATTGTCAGAAACCGGGACACAGGTATAATGAATGTCCTGATAAGAAGAAGACAACTTTTACACCGGTTGTTTCTGGGAGACCTAAGGGTCGAGTTTTCGTTATGAGCCGCGCTGAGGCCGATGCTCAACCAGACCTGGTGACTGGTATTATTCAATTTATGAAATCCGTGTTTAATTTTATTAGATACGGGAGCTTCTTTGTCTGTTCCTCAGCCTCGTTTTCCTTTTTCGCTTCCGTCTTTTAATTTCTTCTTATCTTAGTCTTTAATAATACTTCCTAATGTTCCTAGTATCATGATCTTTTATCCCTACTCTCTTGAGAGGTAATTTCCTTTTAGCTATCGTAAGGGTTAGTAGAGGTGTTTTGAAGAAGTTTCAAATATGATACCTAACCATCCTATGGAGCTAGTTTCGTGTTTAAATGATTATGGAAAATGGAGAATAAGTTTAGGAAGAAACTATCCTAGGGGTTTTAAAATATGAAAGCTTGCAGTTGCAATATCTTTTTGAGGATTGAAATAAGCGTAATAATAGTTGTGGTTGTGGTTAGGAAGTTGAGTGATTTTTAATGTTACTTGGGAATTTGTTGTCGTTAAATGTTGGACCCTAACGGGAATAAATACTTTGTGGAATTAGGATTTGATGACACAACTTGAGGAATATCGACATAAGCAAAAACCGAAGTATTAAGAGTTGGGAAAGGATAATTAAATTTATTACGGTTGCATTGCACTATGTTTGGCAAAAGTTAAGTGAATCGAGATTTGTGTGACTAATCTCTTTGAGGTTTCGTGATTCAACTTTTGAGGATGAGAAGGTTCATTGTTAATAATTTGGAGTAATGAATTTTTGGAATAAATTGGATTAAAGGAGTTCATAGTAAGTCTTTTACCTTGAGGTTGTTAGCGGTCATGTTTCCTTAATTATAAATGTGACAACCCTCGCGAATGCGGAAAGATAAAACATACAAGCATGTGAATTATATAGCGGAAATGGTAGTTTTTAAAAACTTTTATACATGCAAGTTAAATAAAATGAGGAGTGTCAAAATATTACAACTAAGTGCGGAAAATAACAAAGAGACGGAGTCTCTCAAATGTTAACAAAGAACAAGTGTTTATCAATTAGGCTAAAAAAATCGTCTAGAGGTTAATCTTCCAGGGACAACGCCCGATAGCTCACACCCGAACCCCAAAACATCATATCCAAAAAGGCATCCAAGCAAGCAACCTGTTCATTCATGAAAAACATGAACGCCACAGTCAGTGGGGAGTAACTCCGTGTTCTCCCAGCCATATCACCTTTAACGTACATATAAGGAAATACAAAAGTAGAGCATGCATATATAAATATACATGTGAGTTACGATAAGAAAAGATAGGCAATACAAGATATAATTATAAGATCACATGGAAATCAAATCCGAAGCCATCATGTTATTCAAAGACTCGGTGAAGACACTCTTAGGCAATCGAATACGCTCACTAGGGCTTGCATCTCACCGTTAGCGGTATAAGATTGATAATATTGAGACTCGACAGACAAACCAGTCAAGTCATGCGATGATTACACAAAATCCAACATATTATCATCCATTCACGAACCAAGACAATGACGGTGTCAATCATGCAATGACCATGAATAATATCATGAAATCACGCATTCAAGAACGACGACACAAGACGACATCTCTCACGGTACATGAAACGCACTAGCACCGTGTACATGGCAAGTATGATTAAAAGGCATCCACGGGATAAACATTTCCCTGAACTCATACACGATCAACATTTCGTATATGTAGACTAATTTTCCTCCTGGTAGAACGACGATATAAATACCCGGTCCTAGTCTAACTCTGGCCAGAATCCCGAAATCACATTTTTCGGTTCGACATGCGATAAACGTTTCGCATCCAAGACTCGGTCAATCAAAGACGCCGAGTACCCCAAATTCGGTAGATACAATTCACGAAAGAGGCGGAAAAGAGCACAAGCCTCATAATAAGCGGTACGCTACATGCAAATAACACCACCACGCAAGTACACAACACTTAACGGCCGGGTCGATCAACGCAAGCGTCGCCTCCCACAACGACGTTATGCCACTAACACATGCAATTAAGCAGGAGGATTACGATACCACGTTCCGACCATCCAGACTTACAGAAAGTGGCGGTAGCCAAGGGAATGAGAGTACAAAGCACATAACCAAATAGTGCTCAAACCGTATCATTTGTAAAAACCGACTCAAAGTGGGACATACCAAAAACCGTCACAAAACATGTGATACAAGCGAATGAAATATCATATACTCAAAACATTAATATTATAAGTCACTACGTAAAATTATACGATAAACGAATCATGCGAACTATTATAAATTACGAGTTTTAGAAATTGTAAGAAATAAAACACAGCCGCGTTGCCGGCCGGTCAGTGGACCGGCGGCCGGTACCCCCGCTCGCGCCTCATGCATAATATAAAAATCACAAAGAACAGAGCAGTGTGTTCCAGGCCGGTCTGGGGGCCGGCGGCCGGGCACCCGGCCAGGACCATCACTACTCAAAAATCCAAAGTTTCCTACTGATGTGTTCCCAGCCGGTGGGCAGACCGGCGGCCGGTCACCCGGCTGGGAACCCCAGTTCATCCGAGAGCTTCAATTCAAGTTCTATCATTTTCAATTCTCATAATCTACTTCTATTAATTATCAACAATCAATAATCATCATCAAAAATCATCAACTAACAACAATCATTATCAATAATACGAATCCTAAGCTTTCTAATCGTATTCTAAATACGAATTTTAACATAGAAATCATGTAAAACACGTAAATGATATCGAGTAACCCTTCACCGTTACCTTTAAGCGGCTTTACTCCGCGTCAAGGTCCTCTTCAATTAAGAAATAGTCTTTGTCGGGATCTTGGAGGTCACCACCTACAAATAGTTAATAAAAGATGAATTTACTTCACCTTGAGAAAGACGGAAAGTTTGAAAAGCGAGAAAGACGGTAATTTTATTATCAATACGGATAGAGGAAGCTAAGAGGGAAAGAATAAGACGAACTTACGTGAATTTGAGCAAGAAATGAGCGAGATATGACGAATCTAAGCTTGGAAAGATTATGGAAGATAGGGTTTTGATTTGGGTTTTCTTAGTGATGAAGTAAGGTTGAGTTGTGAGGATGAAATAGGTTATGAGGGAGTATGAGATGTGTAAGTGGAAAAGTCAAGAAAAAGTCAAAGACGACTTAAGACGGGTTTTACTTGAAAACTCGCGGAAATTCCAAATACGAACTCGGAAATTCTAAATTCGACTCGGAAAATTTAATTCTAAACTAAAACTAAAATTCGCTGAAAAGTATCCGTAAAAATATTTTTACTAGAAAAATAGGGTACATTTACGGGTGTTACAATCACCCCACCTTTTAAAAAGTTTCGCCTTCAAAACTTGAGGGAAAGAAAGATACCTTACTCGAATAGACTCGGATATTTACTACGCATAAAAGCTTCCGTTTCCCAAGTCTCTTCTTCGACATTAGCACATCTCCACAAGATTTTCACTAACGGAACCACCTTACTTCTCAACTTCTTATCCTTACGATCAAGGATACGAATCGGCTTCTCTTCAAAGGATAAATTCGGTTCAAGCTCGGGCATTTCCTTTTGAAAGACATGGCTCGGATCACTAACATACTTTCTCAATTGAGAAACATGGAATACATTATGAACCTTAGCCAAATTCGGGGGCAAATCCAACTTGTAAGCAACGGCACCAATCCTTTTCACAATATCAAAGGGTCCAATGTATTTCGGGCTCAATTTACCCTTAACACCAAACCGTTTAACACCCTTCATTGGAGATACTTTCAAAAACACTTTATCTCCAACCTCAAATTCTAGCGGTCTTCTACGGATATCGGCATAAGACTTTTGACGGTCTTGAGCGGCTTTCATTCTATCACGAATGACCTTCACATTATCAATAGTCTCAACAAGAACATCGGGACCTAAGTCACGAACATCACTCAATTGATTCCAACATATAGGACTCCGACATTTCCTTCCATAAAGAGCTTCATAAGGAGCCATCTTGATAGATGCATGATAACTGTTGTTGTAAGAAAAATCCACCAACGGTAGACTCTTTTCCCAACTAGATTGGAAGTCGAGTGCACAAGCCCTAAGCAAGTCTTCTAAAGTCTGAATAGTCCTCTCGGTCTGACCATCGGTAGCGGCATGAAATGCGGTACTCATCAACAATTTACTACCCATGGCTTCTTGTAAAGCCTTCCAAAATCTCGAACAGAATCTCGGATCTCGGTCGGATATAATCTCCTTAGGAACACCATGGTATCTAACAATCTCATCAACATAGGCTTTCGCTAAACGATCTAAACTCCAAGTTTCTTTGATCGGAATAAATCTAGCACACTTGGTCAAACGATCAACAACAACCCAAACGACATCTTTACCTCCAACGGTCCTCGGCAAAGCCATAACAAAATCCATAGAAATAGATTCCCACTTCCATAGCGGAATATCTAAAGGTTGTAGCAATCCACCGGGCCTCTTGTGTTCAATCTTCACTTGTTGGCAAGTAAGACATCTTCCAACATAAGACACAACATCACCCTTCAAGTTCAGCCACCAAAACTGTAGCTTCAAGTCTTTGTACATCTTATCACCTCCGGGGTGAATAGAATAAGGAGAAAGGTGAGCTTCATCAAGAACTCGCTTCCTCAAATCAAGAGCATTAGGAACAAATAAACGGCCATGGAAACGAAGAACACCTTCATCATCAAACTTGAAATCTTTAGCTTTACCTTCAAGAAATTTGGCTTGTAGACTTGTAGGTAAGATCATCAACTTGGCTTTCACGGATCTCACGGAGAAAAACAGGCTCGACAGTCATACCACCAACATAAACAAATCCACGCTCCACGAATTCCAACTTCAATCTTCTAAACTCGGCACAAAGATCATCGGGTAATACCCGCATAACATTCAATGCATGAGAAGATTTCCTACTAAGAGCATCGGCAACAACATTTGCCTTCCCTTCATGGTACAATAACTCAAAATCATAATCGTTCACTAATTCCAACCATCTTCTTTGTCTCATATTCAACTCTTTTTGAGTAAATATGTACTTCAAACTTTTGTGATCGGTGAATATACGACAATGAACTCCAATAAGGTAGTGTCTCCATACCTTCAAAGCATGAACAACGGTGGCCAATTCCAAATCATGAGTAGGATAGTTCACCTCATGAACTCTCAACTGTCTTGAAGCATAAGCCACCACTTTCCTATTTTACATAAGAACACAACCCAATCCCATTTTAGAAGCATCACAATAGACATCAAAGTCCACACCATCTTCAGGCAAGGTCAACACCGGAGCGGTAGTTAACCTCTTCTTTAACTCTTGAAACGCGGCTTCACAAGCTTCATTCCATAGGAATTTGGTTTCCTTCTTCAATAACTGGGTCATCGGTCTAGCAAGCTTAGAGAAATCCTTGACAAATCTTCGGTAATAACCAGCTAATCCAAGAAAACTTCGAATCTCTCTAATATCAGTCGGACTCTTCCAATCCACCACAGCTTCAATCTTAGAAGGATCCACCATAACACCTTCTTTAGAAATCACATGCCCAAGAAAGGACACCTTAGGTAACCAAAATTCACACTTGGAGAACTTAGCATACCACTTCTGACGACGAAGAACACCCAGAATAGTCCTTAGATGAATAGCATGCTCTTCTTCGGACTTGGAGAAAATAAGAATATCGTCAATGAACACCACCACACACTTGTCAAGATACTCACTAAATGTGCGGTTCATTTGATCCATAAAGATAGCGGGAGCATTGGAGCATTCGTCAATCCAAATGGCATTACTTTGAACTCATAATGACCATACCTTGTACTAAAAGCGGTCTTTGGAATATCAACATCACGAACAGGAATTTGGTGATAACCGGATCTCAAATCAATCTTGGAAAAAGTAGAAGCACCCTTTAGTTGATCAAACAAATCTTCTATTCTCGGCAAAGGATACCTATTCTTGATTGTAATCCGATTCAATTCACGATAATCAATACAAAGCCTCATAGAACCATCTTTCTTCTTTACAAAAAGAACGGGAGCACCTCAAGGCGAGGCACTTGGTCGAATAAAACCCTTTTCAATCATATCATCTAGCTGCTTCCTTAATTCTTTTAATTCGGTCGGAGCCATACGGTAAGGAGCTTTGGCTATGGGACCAGAACCAGGTACAAGATCAATAGAGAACTCAACATCACGCTCGGGAGGAATCCCGGGCAAATCTTCGAGGAATACATCAACGAATTCTCGAACAATAGGCACATCTTCAATACTTGGCAAAGAGGTAGTTGAAGAAGTCACAATACACAAGTATGCTTGGTGACCTTTTCTTACCATACTTACCAACTTCATAGCGGAAATCAAAGACACACCTTTTCGGGGATGAGATCCCTTATAGGTTATTCTAACTCCTAAAGGACTCTTTAAATAAATCTTTTGGTCACGACACTCGAACCTAGCATGGTATAATGCTAACCAATCAATACCTAGGATTATATGGAACTCTTCTAGAGGGAACTTAAGGAGATTAGCGGGGAAGATAGAACCCGCAATAGATATTGGGACATTTGGATATAAAGTAGAACAAGAGATAATATCTCCGGAAGGTAAGGATATGGGAGTATCCTCACTAGATGTAGGCTCGATAGATAATTTATTAGCATAGGTCGAAGACACAAAAGACATTGAAGCACCGGTATCAAATAGAATAAGACACGGTTGCTCTAAGATTGAGAACATACCCGTAATGATCTCTGGATGAGCATCGGCTTCGGCACGGCTCATGACAAAGATGGAACCCTTAGGTTTAGCAGGAGGAGAGGGCAACTTTCGATCGGGGCAATCATCATAACGGTGACCACCCTTTTGGCAAAAGAAGCACACATAAGGTCGGTTGAAACATGCCACACCGGGGTGGTGTGGAAGTCTACAACGGTTGCAAAAGTGACCTTGAGGTTGAGCTTGAGGAGCATAAGGCTTATGAGCCACATTTGAAGTAGCTCGAGGAATGAAAGGGGCAAGAGCTCTTGTGTTTGCATTGGAAGGAGGATTGAATCTCCTCTTGTTAGCATAGGAATTAGAGGAAGACGGAATAAAAGGTCTCTTCCCATAAACATTTGGCCTAGGAGCGTAAGAAGGAGAGGGATTATTCATCAAAGCTTCATCTCTAATAGCCTTCATAGAATTTTCGGCCCACAAGGCATCATCATAAAGATCCCGAAAGGACGTAGTATTCCTTCTCACTTTACTTTGAAGAACGGCACTCAGCTTGTTACGGTAATAGAAGGCTCGGTCCTCGTCATCTCGGATAAGTCTTGGAGCAAAATGAGCGAGCTTATTGAACTCCGTAGTGAAGTACTGAGCTGACAAGTTGCCTTGTTTAAAGTCAATGAACTCCTTGAGCCTTTGTTGCTTAAGCTCTTTAGGATAGAATCTACCTTCCACAAGAGCTTTGAAACAAGCCCAGTTGAAGCCATCTTCGAGAGTAGCGGTGGCACTAGTGATAGCCCACCAATTATCAGCTTCCCTCACAAGGAAGTGCTTTGCGATCCTCACCTTGTCCTCTTCGCGGACTTGGTATAGATCAAACTGCTTCTCCATCTCACGGAACCAATCTGATAGCTCCGTAGGGTCCGGTTCTCCACCATATGGTACAATTTTACTCCTAGCTATTTGTCCAGCTACCCAAGCGTAGCCACCTTGATGGTTATCTTCCCTTCGAGGGGGAACCTGGTTGGCTTGAGCTAAAGCCGCATCTTGCTGATTTTTCAGCACTTGAGTGAGAGCTTCCAACATGACGTTCTCAACTAGTCGTGGTCTAACCATCTTCATAAGAAACAAAAACAAATTAAGTTACTCCTATCAATTAGCATAAACAAATAGACTACCAAGTAAAGTCCTTAACTTCTACCCATCTCTCATTTATTATTTCAAGGTCAAGTAGTTTAAGTTTAGGGTTCACGTGTGTGCGTCGGGAGCGATAAAGCTCTGATACCAACTGTGACAACCCTCGCGAATGAGGAAATATAAAACATACAAGCATGTGAATTATATAGCGGAAATATGTAGTTTTTAAAAACTTTTATACATGCAAGATAAATAAATACGAGGAGTGTCAAAATATTACAAACTAAAGTACGAAATACAACAAAGAGACGTAGTCTCTCAAATGCTATAAATGTCAAAGTGTTTAGCAAACTAGCTAAATCGTCTAGAGGTGAACTCCAGGGACAACGCCCGCTAGCTCACACCCGAACCCAAAATAGCATCAGCAAAAAGCCATCCATGCAAGCAACCTGTTCATCCATGAAAAACATGAACGCCACATCAGTGGGGAGTAACTCCGGGTTCTCCCAGCCATATCACATAAACGTACATAAAAGGAAATACAAAAGTAGAAGCATGCATATATAGATATACATGTGAATACGATAAGGATAGATAGGCAATTCAATATATAATGATAAGAGCATGTGGAATACAAATCCGAATCCATCATGTTATACAAAGACTCGGGGAAGACACTCTTAGGCAACCGAATACGCTCACTAGGGCTTGCATCTCACCGTTAGCGGTATAAGTTTGATAAGATTGAGACTCGACAAACAAACCATGCCAAGTCATGCAATGATCATGAATAATCAATCATGTAATCACCATCCAAACACAACGACACAATGACGACATCTCTCACGGTAAATGAAACGCACTAGCACCGTGTACATGGCAAGTATGATTAAAAGGCATCCACGAGATAAGCATTTCCCTGAACGCATACACAATTCAATTCATTTCGTATATTGTGGACTAATTTCCTCCTGGTAGAACGATGATATAAATACCCGGTCCTAGTCTAAATCTGGCCAGAATCCCGAAATCACATTTTCCGGTTCGACATGCGATAACGTTTCGCATCCGAGACTCGGTCTTACAATATATATGCCGAGTACCCCAAATTCGGTAGATCAATTCACGAAAGAGGCGGAAAAGAGCTCAAGCCTCATAACAAGCGGTACGCTACATGCAAATAACACCACCTCGCAAGTACACAACACTTGACGGCCGGGTCGATCAACGCATAGCGTTCAACTCCCAACAACGTCGTCGTATGCCCACTAACACATGCATTTAAGCAGTAGGATACCTCCCCGTTCCGACATTCCAGCCTTACGAACGTGGAGGTAGCCAAGGGAATGAGAGTACAAAGCACATAACAAAATAGTGCTCAAACCGTAACATTTGTAAAAACCGACTCAAAGTGGGACATACCAAAAAACCGTCACAAAACATGTGATACAAGCGAATGAAATATCATATACTCAAAACATTAATATTATAAGTCACTACGTAAAATTATACGATAAACGAATCATGCGAACTATTATAAATTACGAGTTTTAGAAATTGTAAGAAATAAAACACAGCCGCGTTGCCGGCCGGTCAGTGGACCGGCGGCCGGTACCCCCGCTCGCGCCTCATGCATAATATAAAAATCACAAAGAACAGAGCAGTGTGTTCCAGGCCGGTCTGGGGGCCGGCGGCCGGGCACCCGGCCAGGACCATCACTACTCAAAAATCCAAAGTTTCCTACTGATGTGTTCCCAGCCGGTGGGCAGACCGGCGGCCGGTCACCCGGCTGGGAACCCCAGTTCATCCGAGAGCTTCAATTCAAGTTCTATCATTTTCAATTCTCATAATCTACTTCTATTAATTATCAACAATCAATAATCATCATCAAAAATCATCAACTAACAACAATCATTATCAATAATACGAATCCTAAGCTTTCTAATCGTATTCTAAATACGAATTTTAACATAGAAATCATGTAAAACACGTAAATGATATCGAGTAACCCTTCACCGTTACCTTTAAGCGGCTTTACTCCGCGTCAAGGTCCTCTTCAATTAAGAAATAGTCTTTGTCGGGATCTTGGAGGTCACCACCTACAAATAGTTAATAAAAGATGAATTTACTTCACCTTGAGAAAGACGGAAAGTTTGAAAAGCGAGAAAGACGGTAATTTTATTATCAATACGGATAGAGGAAGCTAAGAGGGAAAGAATAAGACGAACTTACGTGAATTTGAGCAAGAAATGAGCGAGATATGACGAATCTAAGCTTGGAAAGATTATGGAAGATAGGGTTTTGATTTGGGTTTTCTTAGTGATGAAGTAAGGTTGAGTTGTGAGAATGAAATAGGTTATGAGGGAGTATGAGATGTGTAAGTGGAAAAGTCAAGAAAAAGTCAAAGACGCCTTAAGACGGGTTTTACTTGAAAACTCGCGGAAATTCCAAATACGAACTAGGAAATTCTAAATTTGACTCGGAAAATTTAATTCTAAACTAAAACTAAAATTCGCTGAAAAGTATCCGTAAAAATATTTTTACTAGAAAAATAGGGTAAATTTACGGGTGATACAGAATTGTTGTCCTTTCTATATTAGAAAAAGTTTCTATGAGTAATTTGATAACCCAATGGAACTATTGTCCACTTGTAATCTACTAAGTAGAATCACAAATGGTATCTTAACAAATTTAACTGAGTTATGTGTATTTTATTTGAACTTTTAAAATTTTGAGTTATATTGTAATTTCTTAGTATCACAACTAGAAATCTAATTGAGCGTTATTTTTGAGTTTCATTATAAACTTTTGAGTTTAGTATTTATATAAAGGAGCCTAGATTATTTCCAATCAAACTAATATATTGTACATTTAAGCTCAACTAATATATTAAAACTCTCGAAGACAATATAATCAGTTGTCTTACAACTGTTGTATAGTCTAGTTACTAAAATATGTATGGTCACGTCTAATAGTTGCCAAAAAAAATTAGACAAAAAAGAAATAAAGCTAAAGATGAACATTGTAAAGAGGCGGCTTAAAAAGGATAGAGTAAACCTTGTGGATAGAATGAAGGATCTCATCCTTTGTTACAGAACTCTAGATTGAACTTTATCTAATGTATTTGGAATTAGACTAACTTAGCTTATAAAACTCTCAAATTAGTTAACCTTTTCTTAATTAGTGGCTAATCTTTCCTTGTTCTTGGATTTATTAAAGATTAGGTGACAACATTCTTCTATATATTTTGAGTTTTCTTATTAGCTCTCATCTACGTTCCTAGGTGGTTGGTATAATCCTTAATCTCTTGTAATCCTTAGTCAATCACTTTCATTAATCATCATGTTTCTTTCATCTTATGCGTGTGTTGATATTATTTGTATCTTAATCACCATGATTAGTGAGTAGTGTATTAGCTAGGGTTAATGAGGGATTATGTGGATGATTAGGGGTTAATTGCGTTGTCAATTTGTCTTAAGCTTATGGGTTTTGTTTCTGTGAATGCACTCTACTTGTTTGATGAAATGTGTAGACTAGTCTTTACATCCTATAAGATCAAGAGCCTTAGGAAGGGTAAGAATTTGCATTATGTTGGTGGGTAGGGTAAGAGAATACGAGAGCTAGCTTACTTGGCCTAGGTTGGGGAGTCAGATGGAGAGCCTTGCCCCATAGTCCGACTCAACCCAATGATCGACCTAAGATAAACATCATCCATCCCTAATCTGAAGGAGTTAGTGTTAGGTTCATATACTTACACTTAAGACATTTCTTAAGTAATACTACATAACTCTTTAATTAGTTTCCAAGATCTAGTGCATGCAAACTATGTAAACCGAAATAGAGAAAGTGTAACACCCGGAATTGTACCCTATTTTTCTAGTGGAAATATTTTACGAAATCTTTTCGGCAAATTTAAGTTTTAATTTATAATTTTAAGTTTCGAGTCGAATTTAGAATTTCCAAGTTCGTATTTGGAATTTCTGCGAGATTCCATGAGAATCCCGTCTTACGGCGAGTTTGACTTTTGGTTGACTTTTTCCTTACTTATACTCATATTCCTTAACCTATTCTCATTCACCCAAACTCAAACACAAAACCCTTTCTTCTTCCTTAAGAAACTTGCCTCCCTCTTGATTTTCGATCTTTGAATCATCGTAACTCCTTCGTTACTCGATAGAATTCACGTAAGTTCGTCTCATTCTTCTCCCCTTACCTTCCTCTATCCGTGTTGATGTTAAAATCATCGTCTTTCTCGCTTTTCAAATTTCCCGTCTTTCTCAAGATGAATTTCATTCATCTTTTATGGTCTATTTGTAGGTGGTGACCTCCAAGATCCCGACAAAGACTATTACCTTATTGAAGAGGAGCTTGACGATTAGTAGAGACGCTTAAGGTAACGGTGAAGGGTTACTCGGTATCATTTACGTGTTTTACATGCTTTATATGCTAGAAATCGTATTTAGAATACGATTAGAAGCTTAGGAATCATGGTATGATTAATGAATGTTGTTATATGATGAATGTTGATGATGTATATTGATTGTTGATGATTATTTGAAGTATATATGAGAATTGAAATGAATTGGACAAGTGAGGAAAACTCACGGGTGAACTGGTGTTCCCTGCCGGTGGACCGGCCGCCGGTCTGCCAACCGGCTGGGAACACATCAGTAACAATCTTGAAATTTTGGGAATTTTTGTATAGGGGAGTTCTGAGCCGGTCGACCGGCCGCCGGTCCACCGACCGGCCTGGACCACTTTTCTCTGTTTTCTATGATTTTTGGTTTTTGCCTTGTGTTCTGAGCCGGTCCACCGGCCGCCTCCCTCCTGACCGGCCAGGAACACGGCTGTATGCATTTCCTATAATTTCTAAAACTCGTAATTTATAATAGTTTGCATGATCCGTTTATCGTATAATTTTACGTAGTGCCTTATAATATTCATGTTTTGGATATATGATATTTTATTCGCTTGTATCACATGTTTTGTGACGGTTTTTGATATGTCCCCTTTGAGTCGGTTTTTACAAATGATACGGTTTGAGCACTATTTTGTCTTGTGCGTTGTATTCTCCTGGCCCTGCGCTACCTTCCGTTAGGAGGCGGGAAATGTCGGAAGGAGAGGGTAGCATAATGCGTAATTTGCATGCTGTAGTGGGATACGACGACGTTGTTGGGAGTTTTGACTCGCAATGCGTTGCTCGACCTGGCCGCAAATGTTGTGTGTAACTTGCGAGGTGGTGTTATTGCATGTAGCGTACCGCTTGGTTATGAGGTGCAAGCTCTTTTCCGCCCTTTCGTGAATTGATCTACCGAATTTGGGGTACTCGGCGTTTTCTTTGTAAGACCGAGTATTGGATGCGAAACGTTATCGCATGTCGAATCGGAAAACGTGATTCCGAGATCCTGGCCAGGTTTAGACTAGGACCGTATTATTATCGTCGTGCTACCAGGAGGAAATTAGTCTACATATACGAAATGTAGCATCGTGTATGAGTTCGGGGAAATGTGATCCCGTGGATGTCTTTTAATCATACTTGGCATGTACACGATGCTAGTGCGTTTCATTTTAAGTGAGAGTTGTCGCTTGTGGCGTTCTTGAATGCGTGATTCATGAATTATTCATGGTCATGCATGCTTGGAACGTCATTGTCTTGGTTAGGGAATGGTGATAATTATGTTTGGATTTACTGTGATCACGCATGACTTGGCATGGTTTGTTTGTCGAGTCTCAATCTTATCAAACTTCTACCGCTAACGGTGAGATGCAAGCCCTAGTGAGCGTATTCGGTTGCCTAAGAGTGTCTTTCCCGAGTCTTTGAATAACATGATGGTTACGGATTTGATTTCCACATGATCTTATCATTATTTATCGTATTGCCTATTTATCCTTATCGTTTCTCACATGTATATCTATATATGCATGATTTTACTTTTATATTTCCTTCTATGTACGTTTAATGTGATATGGCTGGGAGAACCCGGAGTAACTCCCCACTGACTGTGGCGTTCATGTTTTTCATGAATGAACAGGTTGCTTGCAATGGATGGCTTTTTGCTTTCACTATTTCTGGGTTCGGGTGTGAGCTAGCGGGCGTTGTCCCTGGAAGTTTTACCTCTAGACGATATTAGCTAGTTTTGCTAAACACTTGTTCTTTGCTAACATTTTAAGAGACCCCGTCTCTTTGTTGTATTTCCGTATTTAGTTTGTAATATTTTGACACACCTCGTGTTATATAACTTGCATGTTTAAAGGTTTTTAAAATACCGTAATTCCGCATATTATTTCACATGCTTGTATGTTTTATATTTCCGCATTTGCGAGGGTTGTCACAGTTGGTATCAGAGCTTGTCACAGTTTTTATGTGAGCTAGTTTTGCTAAACAATTGTTTTATATTTCACATGCTTGTCACAGTTTGTATGTCTTTGCTAACATGATAAAGTCTCTTCTTCGACATCCCGCATTCACGAGGGTTTTCAAACGGTCATAACTGGAGTTCTAGACATGCAAATGCAAAAATTCGAAATGGAGGTGATAGCTTATCCTCTTACGGTTCCAACGAGATGTCATACGCTCAAAACAAGCAAGTAACGAAGGAGATATGATCATTTTACGAAAAGGGGTCAGTGCAGGAAAATTGCAGTCGGCAGCGTCCGACGCTGCCTGCGTCACCACGACGCAGCCTGCGTCCTATTCGGACAGGTATGAGTCACACAAATCCCACAATTTCACTAAGGCATAACACAAATGTCATCTATCATCAGAATTCATCAATTCTCATATCAATTATCAACTAACAACAACCATCATCAACAACACGATTCCTAAGATTACTAATCATATTCTAAATACTTTTATACAAGCAAAAAGTCATGCTAAACGCTGCTTCACAATCTTTCATGTGGATTGTTAGTTGTGGAGTCTACCGTACCGATGTACCTTAGTAGATTCTAATTGGATTCGAATAATTGGGAATTGTTACTCGAAGTTTCGTGATTATGGAATATTTTTGTAGGATTTCTGATGATTGAAAATGATGAGTTGCAAATTGGGTAAATTGCATTCTCTTGAGGATTTGGTTTATTAGTAGATTTAGTGATGTCGAATTCTTGTAGATCTTCCTGCTGACTTTATCTTGATCTTCCTATTCTTAAGAGTTCGATTTATTTCGTTTTTTCCCTTTGCCTTGATTGGAGTGAATGGGCTTGGTTCCCTTGTTCCCTTTGCCTCCACTTTTCTTGAACTTCGCCTTGCTCTTGACATTGATGTTCAAAACATCCTTACTAGAGCTAGCTTGAAAGCCCATGTCACGTTCGGCTTGCACAAGCATCTTGTGCAATTCATGAACCGAGACAGTGGCATTTTGCATGTTGAAGTTCACCCTAAAGTTGACAAACCCTTTGATCTTACTTAGGGAGTGAAGTATGCGGTCAATTATGAGAGGCTCGGGAATCTCTATTCCTTGCTCTTTAAGCACCTCCACGTACTCAATCATTTTGAGCACGTGAAGGCTAATATTATGACCCTCCTTGATATTATAGTCGAAAAATTGAGAGGCGGCTTTGTATTGCAAAATTCTTGGAGCTCGTGAAAACATGGTTACGATCTTAGAATAGATTTCATATGAGGTCGCCATTTTAATGGCATTACGTTGAACCTCGCTATCCATCGAAAAGATCAAGAGATTATTGATTGTCGCCGACTCCTTGTGGTAGGTCTCATAGGCCTCCCTATTGGCGTTCGATGACCTCACATTTGGAGCGCTAGGGGCCTCCTCGGTTAGGTAACTAAGCTTACCGTCACCTTCGACAGCTAAGCGTAGTTGCCCATTCCAATCCGTGAAGTTTGAACCATTCTTTTCAAGTTTACAACGATCCATGAAGGATCTTAGCCATGATACGGTGGTGAGTGGTGGAGGTCGAACCTCGTTATTGTTGTTATCCGACATTGCGAATTAAAATGAGTTGGACTACAAAATGGAAAATGAAAGAAACATCAACATTTATCGTTTATAAGATACTTGTAAACATTTTTAAACAACATTTATATAATGACCTCTACCCAATTACATAAATGATTCCAAGACCCAAATTCTATATAAACTCGGGTTTATGTGAGCCACGGACTCCACGACCTTTATTAATATTACTTGGTGGGTTAACTCTTTAACCGATTCTAGAATTAGAACTCTTGGTCGATGAAATACTTTATTGTCATCTTTAGCCCAGAACACATGAGCCACGGACCCTAATCTTTCCGTTGAGTTCAACCAAATTTCGATGCAATAATGATTTATTGCCCCACTTACCCAACGTAATAAGTTTAGCACCTCGGTGAGCCGAACCTACTTCCTTACGAAATTGGGATTCATGGGTTCTACTATTTGTCAAGGCTAATTCTCAATTAATAAAATAGAGGTCAAGTCAATTTATATTATCTATCTCCTTTTAAGTGAACAAAATAGGTGAACTATCGATAATTGTAATTCACGCGGTCGATTGACTCGATAAAATGCATTTGTGATTTATATGGCGATTTGGCATGCATGTAACATATAAACAAACTGCAAGCATAAAATTAATTCCTAGTATTGCCTTCCTATAAATAGAAAATCAAATAATCTATTTACCAATTCGGAAACCAACTATTTTGGTCCCTTGAACTTCATGTGCACGCCTCCAAAGGACACCGTCTTTTTTGGAACGCCTTTCCGAATGGCTTCGTCTTTAGGAAACTCCGGGATTACAAATGATATAATAAAATTACAAGGCTTTTCTATTATACATTTGCAAAATATAATGAAATAATACAATAAAAGTGATACGAGATCACATTAAATTACAACTGAATCAATATTCCCTTACATTACGGGTAATATCGATTAAAAACTAAGGCCATACTAAGACAAATCACATAATTCAAAAATTACTTAAATAAAAAATGACATTCATTCATTCAAAATGCAGCATAATTATATGTAAACTCATGCAACATTTATGTGCCAAATCGCCCTAATAACCTTATATCGTATATAAAACCCGGTTTTATGGAAAAACGCGATAATAACCAATTAAAATCACAAATTAATACTTAAATCAAATTTAAGTCCAAGTTAATTACCCCAACTGTTTTAGGACTCAAAATTATTCTCCACTAATTATTTGACAATAATTCAACTCGGTATTGCATTATTACTCGGTTTTGACCCTTATTAACATAACTTTTAAGTAATAATTCCAAAATAAATTACAATAACTTTTATGTATATTCTGGAACATTTCCAGGAACATCCTCATGTCAATATTTAGGTCGAATTATTTTAGAGAAAAATATAGTTAATTTTCAAATAAAATACTGATATGTACAATATTTAGGTCGATTTTATCAAATAAAATACTAAAATCACACGAAAATTAATCTAATTAATTTTCAACTTATACATCTGATATGTACAATATTTATGCAACATATTCTAATTTTCTAATGCCAAAATATTCATTTTAGCTATTTATGCCAAAATAATCACTATTTATGCCTTTTTAACTATTAAAAATCATAAATCATGCAAAATAAATCATATTTATCTCAAATTTTACATACAGTAGGTAAAATATGCATTTTATAGCATACTAAAATTTCATGTCCAGATTCGAAGGTTAACTATTTTTAGTCATAAAATGTTCATTTTACTCATTAAAATTTGTTAATTTAACCACAATTCATTAAATAAAGCAATAATCTTACATAAATTATCAAAATGAACTATACTCATTATAGGACCAGAAGGTATAACATGCTTAAATTTTAGTGACTATCATATAAATCACTAATTTTCTAGTTTTATTTTGTTACTTTAACTCGTAAAAACTTTGTAAAATCGATTGCTTGCAACATCCTATGCTCTGATACCAATTGTTAGGTTCATATACCTACACTTAAGACATTTCTTAAGTAATAATAATTAACTCTTTAATTAGTTTCAAGATCTAGTTACATGCAAACAATGTAAACCGAAATAGAAAAAAAAATGTTCCTCACATTGATTATTATTCGAGTATGGGCACAAGTACAAGACACCGACACAAGTACAAGACACCTTATTGTACTTGTTCTTGAGCTTAAGAATATGTGGATGAACTTCATAGTTCCAAGTATAGGAACTCTCCTTTGTGATGCACCTAGACTATCCTGAATCAGTTGTAAATTGTTATACTAGAACAACTAACAAGTACCCTTAGAACCAAGACAAGTTACTCGAAATTTCTACATTAGAAAAACCGAGTTCAAGCTCTAATATAAGTTATATGAAACTTCTCAAGTTTCTTAACTTTACTTATTTTTCTAGTGAGAAGAAGTAAGTATTTTCTTATGAGATGTTATGTTGCAAAACAAGAGGAAAACATCCTATTAAAGCCTTCACCAAAACTGGCACCACCATGGGGAAAGATGGTTGCCTTTTGCTTTTTGCCTTATCAAAATTGTAGGGTGGCTATAGGTAATTAGGCTAGTGATGATTATGCCTAATCTTGATTAGAACGTCATTAAAGCCTAAACACTACCCTACACTAAAGCAAAACCGGTTTTGATGTGTAATATAGACTCCATTTTACATTTTGTGATTTTGTCATTTGTCACACATGTGACATGTGACATGTTATCTCATAATATAAATATGTATTTAACTAATTTAAATACAATTTCGTGTCAAATAAATTAAACTTAACATTTTAAGTAATAATTTATAATCACATATATATAAAATGTGTCATCTCATATTTGGTTGACATGATCTAAAACTAATTGTAATTATGATCAACCAATCATGCTTATCTCAAAATGTTTCATAAATATTAAGCATTCTAATATAACAATTATATTATTGAATCTTATTTAATCATATTACAATAAGATATATTTCTCACTTGTAAACTTGTTCTGTTTAAGGGAGTAATTAATCTGTATCAATATACAATTAGTTAACTTTCTTGATTATGGAATCGTCCTTTCGGTGTGACCTCAAGTGTAACACCCGGAAATATACCCTATTTTTCTAGTAGAAATATTTTACGAAACTTTTTCAGCAAATTTAAGTTTTAATTTATAATTTTAAGTTTCGAGTCGAATTTAGAATTTCCGAGTTCGTATTTGGAATTTCTGCGAGTTTCCATGATAAAGCCGTCTTAAGTCTAGTTTGACTTTTCTTGACTTTGAAAATCGTCTTTGACTTTTCCTACACATCTCACACTACTCCCTTCCTTAACCTAATATTTCATTTCAACACAAAATCAAACACAAAACCCCCTTTCTTCTCCCTTAAGAAATCTCATCTTTTCCCTCTTTGATTTCAATCTTAGAATTGGCGTAGTTTCTTCGTTACTCGATAGAATTTACGTAAGATTATCTTATTCTTCCTCCCGTACCTTCCTCTATCCGTATTGATAATAAAATTATCGTCTTTCTCGCTTTTTAAGCATTCCGTCTTTCTCAAGATGAACTTTATTCATCTTTTTACGATCTATTTGTAGGTGGCGACCTCCAAGATCCCGACAAAGACTATTTCCTTATAGAAGAGGAGCTTGACGATCATTAGAGGCGCATAAAAGGTAACGGTGAAGGGTTACTCGGTATCACTTACGTGTTTTACATGATATATGCTAGAAAACCATATTAGAATACGATTAGGAAGATTAGAAACCATGCTATGATTAGTAAATGATGTTATATGATGAAGATTGATGATATATATTGATTGTTGATGATTATTAGAATTGATTTATGAGAATTGAAATGGATTGAATATGTAAAGGGAGCTCACGGATGAACTGGGGTTCCTGGCCGGTCGACCGGTCGCCGGTCTGCCAACCGGCTGGGAACACTCCAGAAACACCTTTGAAAGTTTGGATTTTGTATGAAGGGGAGCTCTGTGCCGGTCAACCGGCCGCCGGTCGACTGACCGGCCCAGACCTCTTTCCTCTGTTTTTGGTTTATGCCTGTGTTCTGAGCCGGCCCACCGGCCGCCGGTCTCCTGCCCGGCCTGGAACACGGCTGTATATTTTTCCTCCAACATCTAAAACTCGTAATTTATAATAGTTCGCATGATCAATTTGCCGTATAATTTTACGTAGTGACTTATAATATTCATGTTTTGGGTATATGATATCTTATTCGCTTGTATCACATGTTTCGTGACGGTTTACGATATGTTCCCACTTTGAGTCGGTTTTTACAAATGAGTCGGTTTGAGCACTTTTTGGTCTGGTGCTTTGTATTCTCATTCCCTTGGCTACCTTCCCGTTCGTAAGGCTGGAATGTCGGAACGGAGAGGTATCCTACTGCTTAAATGCATGTGTTAGTGGGCATACGACGACGTTGTTGGGAGTTGAACGCTATGCGTTTTTCGACCCGGCCGTCAAATGTTGTGTACTTGCGAGGTGGTGTTATTTGCATGTAGCGTACCGCATGTTTTGAGGCTTGAGCTCGTTTTCCGCCTCTTTCGTGAATTGATCTACCGAGAATGTGGGTACTCGGCGTTTTCTTTGTAAGACCGAGTCTTGGGTGCGAAACGTGATAGCATATCGAATCGGAAAATGTGATTCCGAGAATCTGGCCAGGTTTAGATTAGGAGCCTTATCGTTCCTACCAGGAGGAAATTAGTCTACATAGGCAAAATGTAAGCATCGCGTATGAGTTCAGGGAAATGTGATCCCGTGGATGCCTTTAATCATACTTGCCATGTACACGATGCTAGTGCGTTTCATTTACCGTGAGATTTGTCGTCTTGTGTCGTCTTTGAATGCGTGATTTCATGACATTATTCATGGTCATTGCATGATTGGACACCGTCATTGTCTTGGTTCGTGAATGGATGATAAAATGTTGGATTTCTGTAATCATCGCATGACTTGACTGGTTTGTCTGTCGAGTCTCAATCTTATCAATCTTATACCGCTAACGGTGAGATGCAAGCCCTAGTGAGCGTATTCGATTGCCTAAGAGTGTCTTTCCCGAGTCGTTGAATAACATGATGGTTACGGATTTGATTTCCACGTGATCTTATCATTATCTATAGAATTGCCTATTTATTCTTATCGCAACTCACATGTATATATATATATGCATGATTTACTTTCGTATTTTCTTATATGTACGTTTGATGTGATATGGCTGGGAGAACCCGGAGTTACTCCCCACTGACTGTGGCATTCATGTTTTTCATGGATGAACAGGTTGCTTGCTATGGATGACTTTTTGGATACGATATTTTGGGGTTCGGGTGTGAGCTAGCGGGCGTTGTCCCTGGAAGTTCACCTCTAAACGATAGTAGCTAGTTTTGGTTAAACACTTGTTCTTTGCTAACATTTTAAGAGACCCCGTCTCTTTATTGTATATTCCGTACTTAGTTTGTAATATTTTGACACACCTCGTGTTATATATATCTTGCATGTTTAAAGGTTTTTAAAATACCGTATTTCCGCATCTCTTTTCACATGCTTGTATGTTTTATCTTTCCGCATTCGCGAGGGTTGTCACAGTTGGTATCAGAGCTTTGATCGCTCCCGACGCACACACGTGAACCCTAACTTAAACTACTTGACCTTGAAATAATAAATGAGAGATTGGGTAGAAGTTAAGGACTTTATTTGGTAGTCTATTTGTTTTTGCTAATTGATAGGATAACTTAATTTGTTTTTGTCTCTTATGAAGATGGTTAGACCGCGTTTAGCTGAGAATATTATGATGGAGGCTCTTGCTCAAGTGCTGAAGAATCAGCAAGATGCCGCTCTAGCTAATGCCAACCAAGTTCACCCTAGAAGGGAGGAAAATCAACAAGGTGGTTATGCATGGGTGGCGGGTCAAATTGCAAGGAGTAAGATAGTGCCTTATGGTGGAGAGCCTGATCCTACGGAGCTATCCGACTGGTTCCGTGAGATGGAAAAACAGTTTGATCTTTACCAAGTCCGGGAATAGGATAAAGTGAGGATTGCAAAGCACTTTCTAGTGCGGGAAGCCGACAACTGGTGGGCTATCACAAGTGCCACCGCAACTCTTGAAGAGGACTTCAACGGGGCTTGCTTTAAGGCTCTTGTGGAGGGTAGATTTTACCCTAAGGAGCTTAAACAGCAAAGGCTCAAGGAGTTCATAGATTTTAAGCAAGGTAACCTATCGGCTCAAGATTTTACGACGGAGTTTAATAAGCTCGCTCACTTTGCGCCGAGGCTGATCCGTGATGATGAAGATCGTGCATTCTATTATCGTAATAAGTTGAATGCTGTTCTCCAAAGTAAAGTGAGAAGGGGTACCGCATCCTTTGGAGATCTCTACGATGATGCTTTGTGGGCTGAAAATTCAATGAAGGCCATTAGGGATGAAGCTCAAATGAATAATCCCTCTCCTTCTTATGCTCCTAGGCCGAATGCTTTTGGGAAGAGGCCGTTTATTCCGTCTTCTTCTAATTCCTATGCTAACAAGAGGAGGTTTAATCCTTCTTCCAATGCCAATACAAGGAATCCTGCTCCTTTTATTCCTAGAGCTACTTCAAATGTGGCTCATAGGCCCTATGCTCCTCAAGCTCATTCTCTAGGTCGTTTTTGCAACCGGTGTAGACTTCCACATCACCCCGGTAAATCTTGTGCCAACCGACCTTACATTTGCTTCTTCTGTCAAAAGGGTGGTCATCGTTACGAGGATTGCCCCGACCGAAAATTACCTCCTCCTCCTAAACCTAAGGGTTCAATATTTGTTATGAGTCGTGCCGAAGCCGACGCTCATCCCGAGATCATTACGGGTATGTTTTCATTCTTAGAGCAACCGTGTCTTATTTTATTTGATACCGGTGCTTCAATGTCTTTTGTGTCATCAACCTATGCTAATAAGTTATCAATCAAGCCTACATCTAGTGAGGATACTCCCATATCCTTACCTTCCGGAGATATTATCTCTTGTTCAACTCTTTATCCAAATGTGCCTATATCTATTTCGTGTTCTATCTTTCCTGCGAATCTCCTTAAGTTCCCTCTAGGAGAGTTTGATATTATATTAGGTATAGATTGGTTATCTATGTATCATGCTAGGTTCGAGTGTCGTGATCAAAAGATTTTCTTAAAGAGTCCTTTAGGTGTTAGAATAACCTATAAGGGATCTCATCCCCGTAAAGGTGTGTCTTTAATTTCCGCTTTGAAGTTGGTAAGTATGGTTAGAAAAGGTTACAAAGCATTCTTGTGTGTTGTGACTTCTTCAAATCCCTCTTTGCCAAGTATTGAAGATGTGCCTATTGTTCGAGAATTCGTCGATGTATTTCCCGAAGATTTGCCCTGGATTCCTCCTAGAGAGGATGTTGAATTCTCCATTCATCTTGTTCCTGGTTCTGGTCCAATTGCCAAAGTTCCTTATCGGATGCCCCGGGGGGGGGGGTGGGGGGGGGGGTGGGGGGGGGGGGGGGTCTGTGCTTCTGAATTGAAGGGAGAGTTAAGGAAGCAGTTGGATGATAGGATTAAAAAGGTTTTATGGGTTCGACCAAGTGCCTCTCCTTTGTGCTCCCTGTCCTTTTTGTGAAGGGGCTAAGAATGATGGTTCATATGCCGAAATTGTTATCGATATCGTGAATTGAATCGTGATTACATATCAGAATAGGTATCCTTTACCAAGAATTGAAGGGTGTTATTCGTCATTAAAGGGTGCTTTCTACTGTTTTTTCGTGTGAAGATTGATTTGAGTCCGGTTATCATGTCAAATTCGTTAGAGATGTTATATTCCACACGGACACGGGCTTTTAGTACGAGGTATGGCCATTATGAATTTAAAGTAATGCCATTTGGATTGACGAATGCTCCTGCTATCTTTATGGATCAAATGAACCGCACATTTAGTGAATATCTTGACAAGTGTGTGGTGGTATTCATAGATGATATTCTTATTTTCTCCAAGTCTGAAGAAGAGCATGCTATTCATTTGAGGATTATTTTGGGTGTCCTACGTCGTCAGAAGTGGTATGCTAAGTTCTCTAAGTGTGAGTTCTGGTTACCTAAAGTGTCCTTTCTT
>JAIUZE010023923.1:0-20517 GCA_022085475.1 Heliosperma pusillum | reverse complement strand
AAATCGGGGCTGACTAGATCTTAGTTTGTCCAAACCCGTTGGATCAAACCGGCTAGAAGCAGAGTCTTTATCACATAGAAATAAAATCAACATATTCATTACATGTTATTTTATTACTACTTCTAACATGTGAATTATCATATTATACCCAAAAACCCGCTTGACTTAAATGATAACCAATTAAACTACGACCTCGTCTTATAATTTCTAACATGTGAGAAATAATAATTTATGAAAAACCGTTTTAATTAAATATTTTACTTATTAACATTTCCCACTTGCTAAATATTACAAAACACGATAAAAATGACGATAACTCAAAAACCGTCACAAGTCCCACAAGGGGACCCACGGGCTGATTTGGGCCAACATGACACGGGCCTGGACTGGGCCCCACGGCTGGTTTGGGCCTGTTTTGGCCTTTTTAACGATTTTACTAAAAACCGTTTCTAATTATTTCCCGCATGCTTTAACATAATTACAACCCGTCAAAACAACAACATAACAATCAAACATCGACACAACCCAAAGACCAAAACCCGGACCCACCTTGACCAACCCAGACCGGGTCTGAACCGGCCTGGACCGGTCTGGTTTGGTCCGGTTTGGCCACCCCTCTCCACGGTTTCCACCCCAACAACACCCAATAAATTCCAACATGCTTTAATCATCAAACAACTATTTAACAACCAATCTAACCATCATCATACAAAAATCATTATTATGAATAATCATCAAAATTCATCAAGAACACTAAACATATTATAAATTCATACAAAATCATAAAAATCATAACTTATGGAAAATCATCAAAATTCACACAACATAATAAAAACAACTCCTTATCATATTACTACCAAAAATTCCATAAATCATAAAAACATGAACTAAAACAAAGATGAACCAAAAACTAAAGAAACAAAGGCTAAAGCTATGTTACTAACTAAAACCATAAAAACCATAACATGAACCAAAACTAAAGGCCATGTGACATTAATTCGTCGAGTAAAACGGAATTGTTACCTTAGCTAGCAAACCACTTAGCACAAAAATAATAATAAGAAGTATATAATAAGAAACCCTCCTACTAATCTTCACCCAAAATATACGAGTCTCCAAACTAGTCTTCAAAATCTTCCCCTATAAGAAAAGACAAGAAAACATTATTAGAACTAAAAATATGAATTTCCATAATTAAAGTGTTGAAAACGATCTTGACGGAATTGAAATTAAACCATACGTGAAGATGCGGAGCGAAGAGGAGAGTCTAGAAATATAAATTAGGAAGGATTTAATTAAGAAATGAAGATTTTATGAAGGTTTTGCTCAAGAACGATGAAGAACAAATGATGAACGATGAAGAACACGAAGAACGATTAAAGAAAGTGATATTTTGATCTTTATTTGATTTGTTGTAAAATGAAAAGTTGTTAGTGAGTGGAGTGTTGTGTTGAGCCGTGTAAATATAGGCAAAGGTGGATGTCGGGTTTTGAAATTGTTGTTACGTAATTGACTCGCGTTTACTAATTATTTTACGGTAAACGATTAAATATAATTAACGATAAAGTTAATTACCCTAAATATCAAGATATTATGTTATTAATAATCAAAAGAAAGACAAATATCTAGTCCTATTAGAGGACTTATGAGCCGTGTGAAATGATGAGAAGACGGATCTGATTTCGATCGTTTTGCGTAATTTTCGGTAACTGATCGATAAAGTGAAATAATATCTAGATATTATGATATATTAATCAAAAGAAATGAAAATATCAAGGTCTATTAGAGGGGAAAGAGAGCCGTGTGGGATAGGTGATATCGGGTCTGATTTTTCTCGATTTGCGTAATCTCCGTTGACGGATCGATAAAGTAACAAATATCTAAGATATTTGTATTAGTTTAATCGAAAGAATTAAAATATCTCAAGTGAGTGGAAAACGATGACATGAGCGCGTGACTCATGCTAAAGTCGAGTTTCGAATTTGTTACGGGATTTACGATGAGTCAGGAATAGTTAAATGATGTTCGGTTAAAAACCATAAAAGCTATTCTTTAAATTCCGAATAAATTCAAAATAATTATATTAAATTATGATAAATCTTAATAAATCTTTATAAAAATAAATCAAAAATATTATTTTTTTTAAATAAAATTTCGGTCTTCAAACTTGCAAGGCGAGTCGGGAAAAATCAACGGAAGTCAAAGTCGACTTAAAAGTCGAGAAAATTCAAAAATGACTTAAAAGTCAAGAAAAGTTTATAACGACTTAAAAGTCAAGAAAAAGTAAATGACGACTTTTAAAAGTCAAGGAAAAGTCAAAGACGACTTAAAAGTCAAGAAAAGTCAAAGATGACTAAAAAACGGTCTTTTCATGGAATCCCTCAAAAATTCCAAATACGAACGCGGAATTTCAAAATAAGACTCGGAACAAAAATTCCTATTTTAAAAACTTAAGTTCTACTGAAAAGTGTTAGTAAATATTTTTACTAGAAAAATCGGGTACTTTTCGGGTTGTTACAAACTCGGGGAAGACATCCTTAGGCAACTATATACTCACTAGGGCTTGCATCTCACCGTTAGCGGCATATACTTGATAAGATAGAGACTCGACATATATACCACGCCAAGTCCTCCAACGGTCACAAATAATCAACATATAATCATCCATCCAAACATACGAATATGGTAACATTATCTCTCACGGTTAATGACACGCACTAGTAGCATCATGTACATAGCAAGTATGATCAATACGCATCCACGGGATAAACATTTCCCTGAACTCATACACGATTAACATTTCGTATATGTAGACTCAATTCCTCCCGGTAGGACACCGATAATAATACGGTCCTAGTCTAAACCTAGCCAGACTCTCCGAATAAACATATTCCGATTCGACATGCGATAAACATTTCGCATCCAAGACTCGGTCAACCTTCACGAAAGAGGCGGAAAGAGCACAAGCATCATAAACAAGCGGTACGCTACATGCAATGACACCACCTTGGAGAGATACGACATTTGACGGCCGGGTCGATCAACGCATAGCGTTCGCCTCCCAACAACGTCGTCATATCTCCACTAAAACATGCATACAAGCATTAGGGATACATCTTCTCGTTCCGAAATTCCAGTCTAACGAGCGAGGAGGTATAGCCGGGGAATGAGAGTTCATAGCACATAACAATTAGTGCTCAAATCATAACATATGTAAAACCGACTCAAAGAGGGACGTACCAAAAACCGTCGCAAAACATGTGATATAAGCGAATGGGATATCATATATTCTAAACATGAATATTTAATGCTACTACGTAAATTTATACGATAAACAAACCATACAAACTATTATAAATGAAGGTATAAGAAAAGAATAGAAGAAGAATCTCAGGGGGTGCCAGCCGGTCAATGGACCGGCCGCCGGCTACCCAGCTGGCACTTCAGCAACAAAGGAAAAACATTGAAAATACAGCGGGATCCCAGCCTGTCAGGGGGACCGGCAGCCGGTTGGCCGGCTAGGGATTACACAACACCACGTTTTCTCGAAAATGTCAGCCATGTTCCCAGCCGGTCGGCCGGCTGGGACCACATTCACCCGTGAATCAACATACTTCACCAAAAATCATCAATTATCATTAACAACTATCAACAACTATAATCAACTATCAACAAACATCAACTGTCATCAACAATCATCAACAATTATCAACAATTATCAACAAACAACAACCATCATTAACAAACACAAATTCTATGAATATTCATCCTATTCCAAATACATTTACTAACATCAAAAACACAATAAATCACGTATTGATATCGAGTAACCCTTCACCGTTACCTTTTTGCGTCTTCAATCGACGTCTAGGTCCTCCTCTACAAGGTAGTAATCTTTGTCGGGGTCTTGAAGGTCTCCACCTACAAAAAGACAATAAAAGATGAATATATTTCACCTTTGAGAAAGATGGATAAATTGAAAAATGAGAAAGACGGTAATTTTATTACCACATAAGGTAGAGGACGACAAGAGGGGAAGCTTATGATGACCATTAGAGGATTTGAGTGAGTAATGAAGGAGTAGTGATGAATTTGAGCTTGATCAAAAATGGGGGTTTAGGGTTTTGGTTACTTGTTGAGGAAGAAGGTGAGTGGAAAAGTGAGTGAGGGAGTTCGGGTTTATAAGGGTGAGTGGAGAAATATGGGGGAAAAATCCCAAAAGCGGCTTAAGGCGTAACTCACATGGAATTTCGCGTAAAGTCCGAATACGAACTCGGATTTGCTAAATTAGACACGGGAAACTAAGTTCTAGACTAAATCTAAAATTATGTTGAAAAGTATCCGTATAATATTTTTAAAATACAAATAGGGTACAATTGCGGGTGTTACAATCACCCTACCTTTTAAAAAGTTTTTCCCTCGAAACTTGAGCGAAAGAAAGATACCTTAATTGAATAGGCTTGGATATTTAATACACATAGTAGCTGCCGGTTTCCACGTCTCTTCTTCAACATTAGCACATCTCCACAAAATGTTCACTAAAGGCACCACTTTACTTCTCAACTTTTTGTCCTTGCGATCTAGAATGCGGATTAGCTTCTCTTCAAAGGACAAATTCAGTTCGAGCTCGAGAATTTAGGCTTGAAAAACATGGCTTGGGTCACTAATGTACTTCCTCAATTGAGAAACATGGAAGACATCATGAACTTTGTTCAAATTCGGGGGCAAGTCTAACTTGTACGCTACGGCACCAATCTTTTTCTCAATATCAAAGGGTCCAATGTATTTCGGGCTCAATTTACCCTTTACACCAAACCTTTTAACACCCTTCATCGGAGATACTTTCAAGAACACTTTATCTCCAACTTCAAATTCCAACGGTCTTATTCGGACATCGGCATAATATTTTTGTCGGTCTTGAGCAGCTTTCATTCTATCACGAATGACCATCATATGATCAATGGTCTCAACAAGAACATCGGGACCTAAATCACGAAAATCAATCAATTAATTCTAAGGATTTCGGCACTTCCTTCCATAGAGAGCTTCGTACGGAGCCATCTTGATCGAGGCATGATAACTATTGTTGTAAGAAAACTCCACCAACGGTAGACTCTTTTCCCAACTAGATTGGAAGTCGAGTACACAAGCCCTAAGTAAGTCTTCTAAAGTCTGGATAGCCCTCTCGGTCTGACCATCGGTAGCGGCATGGAAAGCGGTACGCATCAACAACTTACTACCCATGGCTTCTTGCAATGCTTTCCAAAATCTCGAACAGAACCTCGGGTCTCGGTCGGATATGATTTCCTTGGGAACACCATGATATCTGACGATCTCATTAACATAGGCTTTGGCTAGTCGATCTAAACTCCAAGTCTCCTTGATCGGAATGAATCTGGCACTCTTGGTCAAACGATCAACAATAACCCAAACGGCATCTTTACTTCCAACGGTTCTTGGCAAAGCCATAACAAAATCCATAGACATAGATTCCCACTTCCATAGTGGAATATCCAAAGGTTGTAGCAATCCACCGGGCCTCTTATGTTCGATTTTCACTTGTTGGCATGTAAGACATCTTCCAACATAGGACACAATATCGCCTTTCAAATTCGGCCACCACAATTGTAGCTTTAAGTCTTTATACATCTTATCACCTCCGGGGTGGATAGAGTAAGGAGAAAGGTAAGCTTCATCAAGAATTTGCTTCCTCAAGTCAAGAGCATTAGGTACGAACACTCGGTCATGGAGTCGAAGGACACCTTTTTCATCAATCTTGAAGTCTTTGGCTTTTCCTACTAGAAGCTTGGCTTGAATAGACTTGTAGGTAGGATCATCAACTTGGCTTTCGCGGATCTCGCGGAGAAGAACGGGTTCGGCAACCATGGCACTAGCATAATCAAATCCTCACTCCACGAACTCCAATTTCAACTTTCGAAACTCGACACAAAGATCATTGGGTAACACCCACAATTTATGTTATTTGTGCAAGTGGTGTATAATGACAAGTTTTTAGAACAATAAACGTTTCCAGTAACCGAGTGACTTGGGTTGAAAATCAAGATACCAAATATTCAATTACAACAAATTGTTCTTGAAAATAAAGCTTCCATGTCCAACAAGGAATACAAAAGTTCTAAACAACCACTAATACAATAAAAAAGGGAGACAATCTCGAGGCCAAGCTTCCTTCGGTCTTCACCCATGGGTGGCTACCTTAGGTTCCCGTCAAGAGCCTTCTTAGGCTTGTTTGTCTTTGCCTTTATCTTTGCTTGCATGCCCTAATTACAATAAAAGGGTAAGAATCACAACTTGTATCTTATACTAAAGTTGAGATCAAAACATAATTGATAGGGATGAACATATACCAACTGAAACAATCTTTCCAGCTTTTAGATCTCCAAGATACTTTGGGCAATTCCTCTTTCAATGCCCTACGCCATTACAATAATGGCATTTTTCCTCATTGGAGGCACCCTTCTTGGGCATGGGTGAGCTATTCTCAATAGCTTTACCTTTTCCCTTGAACGTGGAGGGCCTCTTCCCTTTACTACCACCTTTCTTGAACTTTCCCTTGCTTTTATTATTAATATGGAGCACATCCTTGGAAGTGCAACCATTTAGCCCCATGTCTCTCTCAGCTTGCACAAGCATCTTGTGCAATTCATGAAGAGAGGTTTTCATGTTTTGCATATTGTAGTTTACCCTAAACTGCACATATGCCTTGATTTTCCCCAAGGAATGTAAAACTTGGTCGATAACGAGTTGTCGGGAATGGTCACCCCTTGCAATTTAAGAGTCTCAACATGCTCAATCAATTTGAGTACATGAGGGCTAACCTTTTGGCCCTCTTTTAGGTTCATGTTGAAAAACGCGGAAGCCGTCTCATATTGAATGATCCTTGGAGCTTGTGAAAACATGGTCACAAGCTTGGCATAGATCTCATAGGTGGTGCTCATCTTTATGGCACTCCTTTGGAGATCGGGCTCCATAGAGAAGATCAAAACATTTTTGATCGCGACGACTTCCTTTTGGTAAGCCTCATAGGCTCGCCTTGCGGCGGCAGTTGACCTTTCATTAGGTGTTTCGAGAGAGGCTTCGGTAAGGTAACAAAGCTTGTCGTCACCCTCCGCGGCCAAACGGAGTTGCGCATCCCAATCGGCAAAAATTTTCACCATTCTTTTCTAACTTGCATCGATCCATGAAGGATCGAAGACATGAGATATTCGTGAGAGTTGGAGCATTGGTGGTGGTGGATGAATTAGCATTTGCCATTGCGAATAAACAATATTAACTACAAATTTTAGACATAAAGGAAATGTCAACATTTATCATTTTAAATACTTGTAAACATTTTTTTTTTTAAAAAGTTTTAACATTTAAATAGTGATTTCTACCCAACTTTTATAAATGATTCCGAGATCCAAATTCATATCAACTTGGGCACGGTGAGCCGATTCATCTCTTATTAACATAATTCGGTGGATTAACTCTTTAATCGATTCTACATTAGAACTCTCGGTCGATAATATTACTTTAATATTTATCTTAAGCCCGGAACACATGTGACTACGGTCGCAAATAGTTCCGTTGAGCTCAATCAAATTTTCAAAAAATTAACCTTTATTACCCCACTTACCCAACGTAACAAGCTTAGCACCCCGGTGAGCCGAACCTACTTTCTTGCGAAATTGGGATTCATGGGTTCTACTATTTGGTAAGGCTTGATCTCAATTATTTATTATAAGAGGTCATGTCATTTTATTATCTATCTTGTATAAGTGAACTAAATCGATGAATTATTGATAATTTTAATTGACACGGTCGATAACTCGATGAAATATGCATGTCATGTTATGGCGATTTGGCAATGCATGCAAACATATTAAATAAAATGCAAGCATAAAAATAAATTTCCTAGTATGGCCTTTCCTAGACTAGACAATCATATAATCTATTACAAATTCGGAAACCAACTCCTTTGGTCATTTGAACTTCATAAGCACGCCTCCCAATGACAACATCTCTTTCGGAACGCCTTTCGGAATGACACCGTCTTTAGAAAACTCCGGTATTACAAAAATTACAAAATATATAATAAAATTACAATAATTTCCTATTATACATTTGTAAAATAAAATAATAATATAATAAAAGTGATACGAGATCACATTAAATTACAACCGAATGAATATTCCCTTACATTTCGGGCAATATCGATTAAAACTAAGGCCATACAAGGATTAAATTACATAATTTAAAATTACATAAATATAATATGACATTCATAGATAAAACTGCAGCATTATAATATGTATAAAACATTGTGACAACCCTCACGAATGCGAAAATAAAACATAACAAGCATGTGATTTATATAGCGGAAAATACGGTGTTTTTAAAACTTTTTACATGCTAAGATAAAAATACGAGGAATGTGAAATAATTACAAACCAAAGTAGAATATAATACAAAGAGATGAAGTCTCTCAAAATGTTATCAAATATCAAAGTTATTAGCAAACTAGCTAAACAACGTCTAGAGGTGATTCATCCGAGCCAACGCCCACTAGCTCACACCCGAAACCCAAAATACAACTACCAAAATCCATCCAATCAAGCAACCTGTTCATCCATGAAAAACATGAACGCCACAGTCAGTGGGGAGTAACTCCGGGTTCTCCAAGCCATATCACAATTAACATACTTAAACGGAAATACGAAAGTAGAAGCATACATATATAAATATACATGTGAAGTACGAGAAGAATAAATAGGCAATTCAATATATATAAAGATATCGGTACATGAAGTACAAAACCGTAACCATCATATTATAGATAGACTCGGGGATGACACTCTTAGGCAACCATACACTCACTAGGGCTTGCATCTCACCGTTAGCGGCATAAGTTTGATAAGATTGAGACTCGACAAACAAACCATTACAAGTCATCCAAATATCACAAATAACCAATCATATAATCATCCATCCAAACGTACAAATACGTTGACAATATCTCTCACGGTAAATGACACGCACTAGCATCGTGTACATGGCAAGTATGATTAAAATCGTATCCACGGGATGACATTTCCCTGAACGCATACATGATTCAACATTTCGTATATGTAGACTAATTTCCTCCCGGTAGGACGACGATAATAATACGGTCCTAGTCTAAACCTGTCCAGACTCTCGGAATAAACATTTTCCGATTCGACATGCGATGACATTTCGCATCCAAGACTCGGTCATACATAGAGGCCGAGTACCCCAAATTCGGTCAACCTTCACGAAAGAGGCGGAAAAGAGCACAAGCATCATAACAAGCGGTACGCTACATGCCATGACACCACCTCGCAAGTATACAACATTTGACGGCCGGGTCGATCAACGCAAAGCGTTCGCCTCCCAACAACGTCGTCATATGCCCACTAACACATGCAATTAAGCAGTAAGGATACACTCCTCGTTCCGACATTCCAGCCTTACGAACGAAGAGGTAGCCGGGGAATGAGAGTACAAAGCACTTAATAATTAGTGCTCAAACCGTAACATTTGTAAAACCGATTCAAAGTGGGATATATGAAAAACCGTCACAAAACATGCGACACAAGCTAATGGAATATTATATATTCTAAACATTAATATTTAAAGTCATTACGTAAATTTATACGATAAACGAACCATGCGAACTATTAATAATGAAAACAGAAGAAAGAATTACAAAGGGATTGGCAGCGTGTGCCAACCGGTCAAGGGGACCGGCTGCCGGCTACCCGGCTGGCACCAATGTCATACTTGAAAAACCAATGAAACATCAGCATGATCCAGCCGGTCAAAGGGACCGGCTGCCGGCTACCCGCCTGGATCTAATATCATACGAGAAAATGAAGGCAAAATAAGGTGTGTCTCAGCCAGTCGGCCGGCTGAGACATAATTCATGCTCAAAATAATAGGTAACATAAATAATATACAGCCACTTCCCAGCCGGTCGGCCGGCTGGGACGTATCATGCACGAAATTCATCTTCTTCATCCCAACATCATACAACAAACATCAACTAACATCATCAATCATCAATTCTCATTATCAATTATCAACTAACCACAACTATCATCAACAACACAATTCCTATGATTACTAATCCTATTCAAAATACGATTACTAACATAGAAAACACATTTAAACACGTAATGATATTGAGTAACCCTTCACCGTTACCTTTTTACGTCTTCAATCCTCGTCGAGGTCCTCTTCTATCAAGTAGTAGTCTTTGTCGAGGTCTTGGAGGTCACCACCTACAATTAGACAATAAAAGATGAATATAATTCACCTTTGAGAAAGACGGATAAATTGAAAAGCGAGAAAGACGGTAATTTTATTACCAATTAAGATAGAGGACGATGAGAGGGAAAGATTAAGACGAAGTTAGCGGAATTGAGCAAGTAATGAAGAAGTAGAGTCGATATTAAGCTTGATCAAATATGGAGCTTAGGTTTTGGGTGGTTACTTGGTGAGGAAGAAGGAGTAAGTTGAATGAGGGAGTTTAGGGTTTAAGGCTGAGTATGAGGGAGTAAGTGGAAAACATGAGCAATATCCCATAAACGTCTTAAGACGTAACTTACTCGGAATCTCGCGTTGATAAGTGATATTTTGTACTGATTTATCCCCCGTCTTAGCTCAATTTCTATACGATTTATGCACTTTGTTAAGTGATTAACGAGCTAATATTGCTATTCTAGTTGTTTTGCGTGTTTTGTCTCGTTTTATAGGAAATGAAGCGGTTTTGCTATATTTTCCTACTTTATGGAGCAAAGACACTAGAGTACGAGTTTATGAGGAACCGATGATAGCCATTTCACGATTTGATTACGATTCCGCTACATCCTTCCTCAAGTGGATTTATCTTGGACTTTGGCTTTGAACTTCAAAAGGAAACATCAACCCAAGTCAAAGGAAGGCTAGCCCAAGCCCAATTACGTATTGCATTGACCAAGACCAAGGCATAGGATTCCGTGCCCAAGGATGAAATTGGAAGAGACGGAAAAGTCATCTTGCACACTTACCCGATCGGATTTCCACTTACCCGATCGGGTATGTTTGCTGCTGAGACGTTTCTTGGCTCTTTTTCTACCAAGCTTAAATGAGTGATTAAATGCTTTGTCTAGGGGATGAATCTGGACACATTTGACCAACCTCTCTTTAATGCAAGCCTTAATGGAGTGCTTTATTAGGTTGTCTAGGGGATGAATCTGGACACATTTGAGCAACCTCTCAACCCTATAAATAGCCTAGCCTCCACACACAACATCACACACCTTTCTTACAATCCTCTTCTCTTCTCTTCTTACATTTCCTCTTTAGACTAGGAGGAAGGGAGAACTAGCCTCCCTTCTCTCATTTTCTTCTTCTTTAGTCTTTAGTTCTTAGTTTTATTTCTGTCCCTTAGTTTAGATTAATAAGGATTTCATCCTTGTAATCTCCTTTGTGTGATTCAAGCGTTGCAATTCAAGGATCGTTTATTATATGCAAGGATTTTCTATTATTGTTATCATTGTCGTCACATAGGTATTTCTGTTTTATCCCTTGTTTAATGTTCTTACTGTTTTCCATTTGATTGTTATTCGCTTTACATATTGTCTTAGATTCATTTTAGTACCGTTATAATCGTTGTTTCATTTCCTAGATTATCAATTAGCGTCTTTATTATCGCCATATAAAAAGTCAAAACCAAATAAACATGTCTATCCTAGTTTTCATTATTAATATCATTTTAGACATAGATATCATCATGAGTGAGTAGTCATCCTTTCTAGGGTGTAGGGTAGCCATGTTAGATTGATTAAAAGATGATAATTGGATAAAGAAATTATGCCTTTAAAACGTTGTGTCTATGCATGTTTGGATTGTAACGATAGTTAACGATTTTTAGCTAAAATCATTTTACTAGTATGGAATTCTTTTCCAAGGTAGATATACAGGAATTGAATAGACAAAGCGTGACGTAGTGGATTAAGACCTAGTAAATCGCACTAAAAGCCTGCTAGACCATCTGATCTATGATTGTAATGAACACGCCATTCTTACGAACGCTCAATGAATTATTTGCATATCCTAAATCCAATTTCATCAATATATCAATCTACATGTGTGAACCTACTTCCCTAGATGCTTTTCATTACTTGCTTTACTATTTTTATTTCGTTTTTATTTTGTTTTTATTTATGCTTTATATTAGTTTAGATATCAAAAATCTCAAAACCCAGATAATCATTAGATAGAACTCAATTGCGAGACAATTCACATTCCATAGGAAACACCATCTCCCTGAGGATCGACCCCTACTTCCCTAATTACATTAATTTGTTATTAGCCTAGTCTGGGTAATTTATCTTTGCATCGGGCTTGCGACAGGCCTGATCACGCGTAAAGTCCGAAAACGAACTCAAAAATTCTAAACTAGACACGGGAAATTTAATTCTAGACTAAAAACTAAATTTCGCTGAAAAGTATCCGTATAATTTTTTTACTATAAAAATAGGGTATATTTGCGGGTGTTACAATCAACCCACCTTTTAAAAAGTTTTGCCCTCGAAACTTGAGCGAAAGAAAGATACCTTAATCGAATAGGGTTGGATATTTAATACGCATAGAAGCTTCCGTTTCCCACGTCTCTTCTTCGACATTAGCACATCCCCACAAAATTTTCACTAAAGACACCACTTTACTTCTCAACTTCTTATCCTTGCGATCTAGAATGCGGATCGGCTTCTCTTTAAAGGATAAGTTCGGTTCAAGTTCGGGCATTTCCGCTTGAAAAACATGGCTTGGATCACTAATGTACTTCCTCAATTGAGAAACATGGAAAACATCGTGAACTTTATTCAAATTCGGGGGCAAGTCCAACTTGTAAGCTACGGCACCAATCCTTTTCACAATATCAAAGGGTCCAATGTATTTCGGGCTCAATTTACCCTTTACACCAAACCTTTTAACACCTTTCATCGGAGATACTTTCAAGAATACTTTATCTCCAACTTCCAATTCCAACGGTCTTCTTCGGACATCGGCATAGGATTTTTGTCGGTCTTGAGCGGCTTTCATTCTTTCACGAATGACCTTCACATGATCAATGGTTTCAACAAGAACATCGGGACCTAAGTCACGAACATCACTCAATTGATCCCAACAAATAGGACTTCGATATTTTCTTCCATAAAGAGCTTCATAAGGAGCCATCTTGATCGAGGCATGATAACTATTGTTGTAAGAAAATTCCACCAACGGTAGACTCTTTTCCCAACTAGATTGGAAGTCGAGTGCACAAGCCCTAAGCAAGTCTTCTAAAGTCTAGATAGTCCTCTCGGTCTGACCATCAGTAGTGGCATGAAATGCGGTACTCATCAACAATTTACTACCCATGGCTTCTTGTAAGGCCTTCCAAAATCTCGAACAAAACCTCGGATCTCGGTCGGATATGATCTCCTTGGGAACACCATGATATCTAACGATCTCATCAACATAGGCTTTTGCTAGCCGATCTAAACTCCAAGTCTCTTTAATCGGAATGAATCTAGCACTCTTAGTCAAACGATCAACGATAACCCAAACGACATCTTTACTTCCAACGGTCCTTGGTAAAGCCATGACAAAATCCATAGAAATAGATTCCCACTTCCATAGTGGAATATCCAACGGTTGTAGCAATCCACCGGGCCTTTTGTGTTCGATTTTCACTTGTTGGCAAGTAAGACATCTTCCAACGTAGGACACAACATCGCCTTTCAAATTCGGCCACCAAAATTATAGCTTCAAGTCTTTATACATTTTATCACCTCCGGGGTGGATAGAATAAAGAGAAAGGTGAGCTTAATCAAGAACTCGCTTTCTCAAGTCAAGAGCATTAGGCACAAACAAACGGTTATGGAGTCGAAGAACACCTTTGTCATCAATCTTGAAGTCTTTAGCTTTTCCTTCTAGAAGTTTGGCTTGAATAGACTTATAGATAGGATCATCAACTTGGCTTTCGCGGATCTCGCGGAGGAAAACAGGTTCGGCAATTATAGCACCAACATAATCAAATCCACGTTCCACGAATTCCAACTTCATCTTTTGGAACTCAAAACAAAGATCATTGGGTAATACCCACATAGCATTAAATGCATGAGAAGATTTTCTACTAAGAGCATCGGCAACAACATTAGCCTTCCCTTCATGGTACAACATTTCAAAATCATAGTCATTCACCAATTCCAACCATCTTCTTTGTCTCATATTCAACTCCTTTTGAGTAAATATGTACTTCAAACTTTTGTGATCGGTAAATATACGACAATGAACACCAATAAGGTAGTGTCTCCATACTTTCAAGGCATGAACAACGGCGGCTAATTCCAAATCATGAGTAGGGTAGTTCACTTCATGAACTCTCAACTGTCTCGAGGCATAAGGAACCACTTTCCTACTTTGCATAAGTACACAACCCAATCCCATCTTGGAAGCATCACAATAGACATCAAAGTCTACCCCATCTTCAGGTAAGGTCAACACCGGGGCGGTGGTCAACCTTTTCTTTAACTCTTGAAAAGCGGCTTCACAAGCTTCATTCCATACGAACTTGGTTTCTTTCTTTAACAATTGAGTCATCGGTCTAGCAAGCTTTGAGAAATCTTTGACAAATCTACGGTAATAACCTGCTAAACCAAGAAAACTTCGAACTTCTCTAACATCGGTTGGACTCTTCCAATCAACCACAGCTTCAATCTTCGAAGGATCCACCATCACACCTTCTTTAGAAATTACATGCCCAATAAAGGACACTTTAGGTAACCAAAATTCACACTTGGAGAATTTGGCAAACCACTTTTGACGACGGAGAACACCAAAAATAGTCCTTAGATGAATAGCATGCTCTTCTTCGGTCTTGGAGAAAATAAGGATGTCGTCGATGAAAACCACCACACACTTGTCAAGGTACTCACTTAATGTGCGGTTCATTTGATCCATAAAAATAGCGTGAGCATTAGTCAATACAAATGGCATTACCTTGAACTCAAAGTGACCATATCTTGTACTAAAAGCGGTCTTCGGTATATCGACATCACGAACGGGAATTTGGTGATATTCGGATCTTAAATCAATCTTGGAAAAAGTAGAAGCACCCTTTAGTTGATCAAACAAATCTTCAATTTTTGGAAAAGGATACCTATTCTTGATTGTAATTTGGTTCAACTCACGGTAGTCAATACAAAGTCTCATGGAACCATCTTTCTTCTTCAAAAAGAGAAAGGGAGCACCCCAAGGCGAGGCACTTGGTCGAATGAAACCTTTTTCAATCATATAATCAAGTTGTTTCCTTAACTCTTTCAATTCGGTTGGAGCCATACGGTAAGGAGCTTTGGCTATGGGTCCAGAACCAGGTACAAGATCAATAGAAAACTCAACATCACGCTCGGGAGAGATCCCGGGCAAGTCTTCGGGGAATACATCAACAAAGTCACGAACTATAGGTACATCTTCAATATTCGGTATGGAGGTAGTTGAAGAAGTCACAATCCACAAGAATGCTTGGTGACCCTTTCTTACCATACTCACCAACTTCATTGCGGAAATCAAAGACACACCCACTCGGGAATGAGATCCTTTATGGGTTATTCTAACTCCTAAAGGACTCTTTAAGTAAATATTTTGATCTCTACACTCGAATCTAGCATGGTACAATGCTAACCAATGAATACCTAGAATTACATCGAACTCTCCTAGAGGAAACTTAAGGAGATTAGCGGGAAAGATAGTACTCGCAATAGAGATTGGAACATTAGGGTAAAGAGTAGAACAAGAGATAATTTCTCCAGATGATAAGGATATGGGAGTATCCTCACTAGATGTAGGCTCGATAGATAATTTATTAGTACAAGTTGAAGACACAAAGGACATAGAAGCACCGGTATCAAATAGAATAAGACACGGTTGCTCTAAAATTGAGAACATACCCGTAATTATCTCCGGATGAGCATCGGCTTTGGCTCGGCTTAGAACAAAGATAGAACCCTTAGGTTTGGCAATTGGAGGGGGCAACTTCCGATCGGGGCAATCATCATATTGGTGACCCGTCTTTTGGCAAAAGAAGCAAACGTAAGGTCGGTTGGAACAAGTTACACCGGGGTGGTGTGGTTGTCTACAACGGTTACATAAGCGACCTTGAGCTTGAGGAGGAGCATAAGGCCTATGAGCCACGTTAGAAGTAGCTCGAGGAATGAAAGGAGCGGGAGCTCTTGTATTTGCATTTGGGGGAGGATTGAATCTCCTCTTGTTGGCATAAGAATTGGAAGACGAAGGAGTAAACGGCCTTTTTCCATAGAAATTAGGCCTAGGAGTGAAGGAAGGAGAGGGATTCTTCATCATTGCTTCATCTTTGATAGCCCTCATAGAGTTTTCGGCCCATAGTGCATCATCATACAATTCTCCAAAGGAGGTAGAATTTCTCCTCACTTTGCTTTGGAGTAAAGCACTAAGCTTGTCGCGGTAGTAGAAAGCTCGGTCTTCATCATCCTTGATGAGCCTCGGTGCGAAATGAGCAAGCTTGTTAAATTGTGTGGTGAAGTCTTGAGCCGTCAAGTCACCTTGCTTGAAATCAATGAATTCCTTTAGCCTTTGTTGCTTGAGCTCCTTGGGATAAAATCGGCCTTCAATTAGAGCTTTGAAACAAGCCCAATTGAAATCGACTTCAAGAGTAGCGGTGGCACTAGTAATCGCCCACCAATTATCGGCTTCCCTTACAAAGAAGTTCTTAGCAATCCTTACCTTGTCATCTTCACGGACTTGGTACAAGTCGAATTGCTTTTCCATCTCCCGAAACCACTCCGAAAGCTCGGTAGGGTCCGGTTCTCCACCATACGACATAATCTTGCTTCTAGCAATTTGGGAAGCCACCCAAGCATAGCGTCCTTGAAGATTTTCTTCTCTACGAGGAGGGCAAAACAAGTTAATCCTAACACTTAGCATAAACAAATAGACTACCAAGTAAAGTCCTTAACTTCTACCCATCTCTCATTTATTATTTCATGGTTAAGTAGTTTATGTTTAGGGTTCACGTGTGTGCGTCGGGAGCGTTAAAGCTCTGATACCAACTGTGACAACCCTCGCGAATGCGGAAATAAAACATAACAAGCATGTGATTTATATAGCGGAAAATACGGTGTTTTTAAAACTTTTTACATGCTAAGATAAAAATACGAGCAAATGTCAAATAATTAAAAACCAAAGTAGAATATACTACAAAGAGACGAAGTCTCTCAAAATGTTATCAAATATCAAAGTTATTAGCAAACTAGCTAAACAACGTCTAGAGGTGATTCATCCAGGCCAACTCCCGCTAGCTCACACCCAAAACCCAAAATACAACTAGCAAAATCCATCCAATCAAGCAACCTGTTCATCCATGAAAAACATGAACGCCACAGTCACTGGGGAGTAACTCCGGGTTCTCCCAGCAATATCACAATTAACATACTTAAACGGAAATACGAAAGTAGAAGCATGCATATATAAATGATAAGTGATATTTTGTACTAATTTATCCCCCGTTTTAGCTCGATTTCTATACGATTTATGCACTTTGTTAAGTGATTAACGAGCTAATATTGCTATTCTAGTTGTTTTGTGTGCTTTGACTCGTTTTATAGGAAATGAAGCGGTTTTGCTATATTTTCTTACTTTATGGAGCAAAGGCACTAGACGAGTTTATGAGAAACCGATGATAGCCATTTCACGATTTGATTACGATTCCGCTACATCCTTCCTCAAGTGGACTTATCTTGGACTTTGACTTTGTACTTCAAAAGAAAACATCAACCCAAGTCAAAGGAAGACTAGCCCAAGCCCAATTACGTGTTACATTGACCAAGACCAAGGCATAGGATTCCGTGCCCAAAGACGAAATTGGAAGAGACGGAAAAATCCATCTGGGTTACATACCCGATCGGATTACCACATACCCGATCGGGTATGTTTGCTGATGAGCGTCTCTTGGCTCTTCTTCTACCAAGCTTTAATGGAGTGTTTTAAGGCTTTGTTTAGGGTATGAATTTGGACGAAATGCAGCAGCCATGCAGCCCTATAAAAGCCAAGGATCATCTCAACATTTGATACACAACTTACATACAATTTACAACAACTCAGAAGAGAATAACACAATAGTTTACTTCTTTCTTTCATACAAGTTTTAGATTATAGTTTATGCAATTTCTTAGTATTTCTCTAGTGTTTTCATAAGCTTTTGTTATTGGGTTGGATATTTGTTCTTTGCTTTCTTTCTTACATAATCGTATTCCAATCTCGGTAATTCTCTATCCTTTACTTATGCAATTTTCATCATGAACCTTAATCTAATTAGTCTTGTTTTCATATTATTGTTGTTAGGAAACTCATCTAAAAGTAATCTAGTCAAGACCGAAATATTGTTTAATATGTCATATTGTATTTTGTCTAATCATATAATCATGAAATTCATCATTAGAATCATTACTAGTATAATCACCCTAATCACTTTAGCACTTTTATTTCATAGTTTAATTTCCTACATCTTTTTCCTTTTAATTTATTTAATCACATTGATTAATTCTAATATTGTAAGATTATCATTGTGTAAATATAATAAATAGAGTTGAAATATTGAAATGATTTACTAGTTAAAATGAATTAAAAGAAGAGTCGATGCCAATAGAACCACCTAGTTTGTTTCTTCCTTTGGTTGTGCCAAATTCTATAACTTTGTTTAGTGGCCATGAACAATTGTTTGTATTAGTCAATTTCCATCTTAGAAACGAGAGTTGGGATGGGAATTAGGACTACCAATAGGGGTTTAGTGACCTAACCATGCTGAGAGAACGTTAGGACCCATTAAAAAGTCGGTACGAATCCGAGAGGAATATACCGATACAAGGCTTGGACAATCGTAGTAATTCTAATGTTGGTATCAATAAACTTTTAAATCATTTGACATGAATTTCTCTTTCACTATATCAATTTGATTAGATAGTTTATTTTACCGTTTTAGATAGTTTATTTTATTGTTGTTTAGTTAGTTTACTTTACCGTCATTTCATTATCGTCCTTAGGTAGTTTACTTTATTGTCATTTTAATTATCGTTCTTAGTTAGATTTAAATATCGTCATCTTTCTTTTCGTCAATTAGATTACATTTATTTTATTGCAATTTACATACTTGTCATTTAAATATCGTCGTTTACATACTTGTCATTTTATTTTATGTTAGTAGTTTAGACAACCACCTCAAATGACTCGAACTTAAATGAAAATCACTCCATAGCAATTCATAGTTAACACGTACTCCCTGAGGATCGATCCCTACTTCCCTAATTACATTCCTTATGTTGTTAGCCTAAGTGTGGGTAATTATTTTTGCATCGGGCTCGCGACAAGCACGATCAATAAATATACATGTGAAGTACGAGAAGAATAAATTGGCAATTCAATATATATAAAGATATCGGTACATGAAATACAAAACCGTAACCATCATATTATAGATAGACTCGGGGATGACACTCTTAGGCAACCATACACTCACTAGGGCTTGCATCTCACCGTTAGCGGCATAAGTTTGATAAGATTGAGACTCGACAAACAAACCATGCCAAGTCATCCAAAGATCACAAATAACCAATCATATAATCATCCATCCAAATGTACAAATACGTTGACAACATCTCTTACGGTAAATGACACGCACTAGCACCGTGTACATGGCAAGTATGATTAACATCGCATCCACGAGATGACATTTCCCTGAACGCATACACGATTCAACATTTAGTATATGTAGACTAATTTCCTCCCGGTAGGACGACGATAATAATACGGTCCTAGTCTAAACCTGGCCAGACTCTCGGAATAAACATTTTCCGATTCGATATGCGATGACATTTCGCATCCAAGACTCGGTTATACATAGAGGCCGAGTACCCCAAATTCGGTCAACCTTCACGAAAGAGGCGGAAAAGAGCACAAGCATCATAACAAGCGGTACGCTACATGCAATGACACCACCTCGCAAGTATACAACATTTGACGGCCGGGTCGATCAACGCAAAGCGTTCGCCTCCCAACAACGTCGTCATATGCCCACTAACACATGCAATTAAGGAGTAAGGATACACTCCTCGTTCCGACATTCCAGCCTTACGAACGAAGAGGTAGCCGGGGAATGAGAGTACAAAGCACTTAATAATTAGTGCTCAAACCGTAACATTTGTAAAATCGATTCAAAGTGGGATATATTGTGACAACCCTCGCGAATGCGGAAATAATAAACAAACAAGCATGTGAATTATATTGCGGAAATAGGTAGTTTTTAAAAACATTTATACATGCAAGTTAAATAAAGCGAGGAGTGTCAAAATATTACAACTAAGTGCGGAAAAATAACAAAGAGACGGAGGCTCTCAAAATGTTAACAAAGAACAAGTGTTTAGCAAATCAGCTAAAAAT
>JAIUZE010023922.1:0-23355 GCA_022085475.1 Heliosperma pusillum | reverse complement strand
GAATAGTTAAATGACGTTTGGTTAAAAACCGTAAACGTTATTCTTTAAATTCGAATAAATTCAAAATAATTATATTAAATTATGATAAATCTTAATAAATCTAAATAAAAATAAATCAAAAATATTATTTTTTTAAATAAAATTTCGGTCCTCAAACTTATGAGGCGAGTCGGGAAAAAGTCAACGGAAGTCAAAGTTGACTGAAAAGTCGAGAAAGTCGAAGATGACTTAAAAGTCAAGAAAAGTTTAGGACGACTTAAAAGTCAAGAAAAGTCAATGACGACTTTTAAAAAGTCAAGAAAAGTCAAAGACGACTTAAAAGTCAAGAAAAGCCAAAGACGACTTAAAACGGTCTTTTCATGAAATCTCTCAGAAATTCCAAATATGAACGCGAATTTCAAAAATACTCAGGAACAAAAATCCTATTTTAAAAAGCTTAAGTTCTCACTGAAAAGTGTTAGTAAATATTTTCACTAACAAAGTTGTGGGTACTTTTCGGGTTTTTACAAAGGGGAGCCATCCTAAGTCTAAGCCATCTCTGCTTAGGGGGTCGCCTATCACAGAGGTCTCAGGTTACGGTTAGTGTAATGAGACGGGGAATGTGTTAGGTTGTCGCTATGGCCTTGATCATCTAGGGCTAGATGTTTTATCCTACCTGTGGGTATAGACTCAGTTACAGAAGTGCGGACTATATTCACTGTCCTAAGAACTTATGCCTGTTCTTTAGTTAGACGGATTGGTCTTCATGTTTGATGATTCATGATTTTTGAGAAGGTGAGAATGCAAGCCGTCTAAGATTGAGAGCGAGTTGGATTACCATTTGTAACAACTGATTCACATGATTACCGTGTTGATAGTGTTTGAGTGTTCATGGCCACGTTACAGGGTAACCTCTGAGCTAGCATACCAGCTTCCCTACCTCTGTTATATTTTATTATCGGTTTCACATGATAGCTTTCATATGATAGGTTATATGTTAGTTAATTGTTTCATAACATGAAAAGCATATCATATATGTTTAAGTTTTGTATTTTCCATATACATTGCTTTTATGTTATTCATGTTTCATTAAACTCGACATTTCGTGGCTGGGAGAACTCGGAGTTACTCCCCACTGACTGTGGCTTCCGTGTTTATATTTAATGCGGTTGAACAGGTTGTGAATGCATATTTGGGTACATTGACGAGCTAGCGAGCGAAGTAATTACCTTGGACCTATATTCGGTTCTTAGATTGTATATTATTATACACTCTTTTATTTCTGTATTTATACGGGAGATATGTCTCCCGTTTCAGATACTTTTTATTGTATAATATTATTTCCGTATTTGTTATGAACCTTTTTTATGTCAGACACCTTCTCATATCTTTTATGTATTTAAATAATTTTTTTCTTTCCGCAAATTTGAGGGTGTTAACACCTGCCCTCGGGCGGTTGTTCCTTCCCTCGATGTTGTCAGACCAACACCTTTATCTTTTTGGCGTCCTTCGTTCGTTCAACTTACGTTTATATATCCCCTGATAACTTTGCACCACCACCGCTCAGGCCCAGTCACCACTGTTTCTTCTTGGCCTCTAGTCATCGTACAACCACCGCGCTCACCTACTCTATCAGTCGAGCAGGTTTTTTTTGTTTATATATTATCTTGTTTATGTTTTGTTTGCTTAGAATATTTATAAATCAAGTTTTTTTTGTTGAATTATCTTGCTTAATCATATTTTTTGTATATATAATTCTAATTGTCGTATGTACTCTTTAGTAAATTAGTACTAGTGATTAAATAATTACATTAAGATGCAGATTGTTTATTCTAAAGTATGAGAATTCGAGTCGTAGTATGGAATCATAAAGGAATTACCGAAAAGAAGTGGCTAATTAATATAGGATAAGGGTCTACACATGAATATATGAAGTCTGTCTTACTTCCATTTGTAAATCAGAGTACAAAGCAGCCCCGACATGATCCAAATACACAGCGCCTTCTAGAACAACAGCAACTCTCGTTTACGACGGGTCGACCCGTCTTAAGCTTAAGACGGGTGAAGCCAAGAGCAAGTTGGGGGCTCCATTTGCCCTCCACTTGCTCTTTGTAAGGAGGCTTGACTCGTCTTAAATGAGAGTTGCTGGAACAACCGAACAAACCGATAAACCAAAGAGTATTGATTTTGCTTCAAAACAAAAAATTGGAATATATATAAAGTTGTATATATATACTACTTTGATCAGATGGCTTTCTCTATGTTGATGAACTTTTCTTTCAACAGGTATCAACTATCAATTAGTCGTTGAAGTTCAAAGCACTTGCGTTTTAGTGGGTTCCTCTTGAAGTTGCAAAGATGTGAGTATTTGTTTTCAAATAGTGCAAATTTATATGTTTGGAGTATTTTTTTTCAAATGAGTGTAAAAGGCTTGTATACATCATTTTTTATTATTGAATTTCACAAGGTTTATAAGGAATTATAAGGGTTAAAAATTATGTGTACCGATGTTGTGAAATGTAATAACTATTGGAATTTATCTAATTGCACTTACTAGTAATTACACTTAGAAGCATAATGGTTAGTAATCTAAGCTAACGGCTAATACATGTAGCTTTATATATACTCCCTCACATCCACACCAAAGGTAACATTGGACCTTTCACACTTGTCGAGACGCGTTTTGCAACCTGAATATCTTTAGTTACACATTATTAAAATTTATAATAATTTGATATTCTTACACTACAAGGATATCTCGGGAAACTGACGGTTTTCTGACGGAAAAAAATTTCCGTCAGTAATTTATTATCACTGACGGACTACTGACGGAATACTGACGGAAAAATAAAACTGACGGATAATCCGTCAGTAACCGTCAGTATAAAATGACGCCTTGACTAAGTCAAAGGCGGCAAAATTCACTGACGGGTACTGACGGAATTTCCGTAAGTAAAAACTGTCACAGACGGAAATTCCGTCAGTAATATTCCATTTTACTGACGGAAAATCCGTCAGTACATAATAATATCACAGTTAAACACCAAACCAGTCAAACATATTCCTGACAGAAATTCCGTCAGAAATTAATTTGAAAACTCGGGAACCTGACGGATTCCTGACGGAATTTCCGTCAGGATCTATCTGTATATGTAAAAATCGCACGAAGAAGTCCCTCATTCTTCATTCATTTTTTTTCCCAAAACCTAACCCCCAAATCAATTAAAACCAAACTTTCCGACCACCGGCTACCTAACTACCACCGGCTAACTTCCTCCGGCTAACTTCCTCCGGCTACCACTTTCCAACCACCACATCCTTGGTAAGTTTAATTAACTATTTCATTCTCTCTCTTTTCTCCTTTTGTTAATTTATATGTTCCTTACTAGTTGTTTGTTGTAGATCCGACGACCACCACTAGCTACCTCCGACTGTCGACCGCCGCTACTTGTCGCCATCACTGCTTGTTGCCGCCGCATCTTGTCGCCGCTTTCTTTGTTTATTTTCATCCTTAGGTAATATATTTACCTTTATTTTAATTTCGCCCTCCGTCTTAATCATTTGTTTGTCTTTAATTGACGTAGGACAGTAGCCATTATTTTTTTTGTTAATGAAATTTTTGTTGTTAATTTAATTTTGCCTTCCGTCTTAATTATTTGTTTGTCTTTAATTGACGTAGGATAGTAGCCATTATTTTTTTTGTTAATGAAATTTTTGTTGTTAATATAATTTCGCCTTCCGTCTTAATTATTTGTTTGTCTTTAATTTTGGTTGTTGTTAATATAATTTTACCCTCCGTCTTAATCATTTGATAATAAAATTTTTGTTGTTGTTAGTAGCTAGTTATTACATGTGTTTTGTATGTTAAAATTATTACATGTTTTGATATTGACTTAGTACCCGTTCAAAAATTACTCGTTAGAAGTAATTTTTGAATAGTCCCCGTTTTGGGACTGTCTTTCTACGTTTCAATTCACTTAGGTAGTAAACACATAACTTGTAATTTATTAATGAGGAAAGAGTTCGGTAACAATTTCTTTAATGTTTTCAGAATGCATATGTTGAGTAAATATTTATTCAACATTGTGTATTTAGAAAACAAAAGGGAATTGCTCCCGAATTATAGCATTCATGATGATGAATCGAATAAAATATCACATGATTATATTTTCTCTTATATATTAGGAATAATAATAAATATTCTCTGTACTCATGAATAGTGTCAGAAGCCCAATGTTACCTTTGGTCTGGATGGACTTTAACCAACTAATAATGTATGTGCACCTGGGTAAAAGCATGAGACACGACTCGACGACTCTTTATCTCATTGAATTGAGAGCGGTTTTACCGTTATTTTCCCTCTATTTTGTAGTAGTGCACTAGTGCCTTTGAAACTTTTGGAGTACATGTATAATATACGAGAGTGTGTAGTGTATATAGGATATGTAATGAAGATTCAAAAAGAGAATAAATATATTATCAACGCATATTATGAGGGTTAAATATTAAACCTATTGTGATCTATATATGCATAGAAGTTAACAACTTTCTATTGATCTTCGATAATTTTTGTCATGTATAGTTGTCATTTATTCATGATTGAGTACAATTAAAGTGACCGAGGTAAGTAAAATGCTACCTACTTTGTTGTTTATTAACTAGTACTTTGTAAAACATTGTTAATAACAAATACAAAGTATATTTTTTTAAGAAAACTTTAGTAATTGGCTATTTGCAACATTGGAGGGTAAACTACTAAGGTTCACAAGTTTTAAGTAAACTAGATTAGCTTGACTCAAACTGAGAACAATATCAAGTAACAAAGGGATGTTGTTTTAGAGATGGTGAGTTGTTTAACTGAAAGACTCAAGGGATATGACTTAGAGACAATCCTCTACAGCAAGGCACAAGAGAAAAGGACTCAAAGACTGGTTTTAGAGACAGTTTCAAGTGTTACAGCAAAGCACAAACACCCTAGACTAACCTCAACAGCAAGTAAGTTAACCACAACAAAGCACAGATATAACTTGACTCACAATACAAGGCACTGATCAAACACCTTGGAAATGTATCAGGCTTGTTTCAAACTACAGCTCTTAGCACAAGTTTGATAACATTGAGTGATTTCTCAAAGTTTAATTCATTCATTCATCAAAAGTCTGCTTACAACAACATACAAGACCCCTTTATATAGAGAGGCTGATATCTTGTGAGCCATTGGATGTATAGATCATCCAAGGGCTAGCTTAGGATCTAAACTACTTCTACTGACACTAATTAAGAGCCTCACAATAGGACGAGCTCAACAACTATAAAGAACAGACACAAGACACAAAAGAAAACAGACTGAACAAAAGCAAATAAAGCAGTTTTGGATTTTTCCTGAAATGGAAATCTGTTGCTCTTGTTGCCTTGCTGCCTTGCCTGGATGTGTTGCTGCTCCTTGGGACTCTCTACTCTTATTATAACTTAGATAAGACCTGCCTTGGACGATGACAAGTTGACTTAAACAAAAGGAAGCCACAATCTGACATGTACCTTCTCTGTTTTAGTTGTTTGCTGGACTCTAACTTGGGGTGTCTGTTTCATGAGTTTTTACTAGACTTCAAAAGGGTTTGTCCTGGGCAAACTTGTAGCTTAATGGGTTGGCTTGATGGTAGGCCATGGTGGGGGTGGTTGGGATGCTCTGGTGTACCTCCTAGATACAGGGTTTGTGAATTGGTCTGCCTGAGCCTGAAGGGTTTTGTGTCTGTCTTGTGTGGGTAATGTGGGTTGTATTGGGGCTTGGCATGGGTTGTTGAGCCTTGGACTGTCTCCCTCACTGTTGTAGCTTGGCATGTCTTGGTCTTGGCTTGTCATAGCTTGTTGTTTAGACCTTGTAACTCTACCTTCCATCTGAGGGGTCCTTGGGGTCAGGCTTGCCTTGTTTGTGGCTTGATCATCAAGGCCCCTTGGGTGAGTTCCTGCTGCAGCCTCCCCAGGTTGAAAAGGGCTTCACCTCAAGCCTGTGTCTTCTTCTCCCTTAGAGTCTTCAAAGAAAGGACTAAGATCTCCAACATTGAATGTCCCATGGACTGCATACTCTCCTGGTAGATCAATTTTGTAGGCATTGGGACCTATCTTCTCTATGACTTGAAAAGGACCATCTGCTCTTGGCTCTAGCTTGTTCTTTCTCTTGGAAGGGAACCTTTCTTTCCTTAGGTTGATCCATACTAGATCTCCTGGTGCAAAGTCTTTCTTGGTCTTAGGAACCTTGGCATTCTTCTTGTATAGATCATTAGCTTTCTCAATTTGTTTTCTGACTGATTCATAGAGTTTTAGCATTTGTTCCACCCTCTTGGCATCATAGTGGACCTCTGACCTGCACACATTAGACAAACTCAAAGGCATTAAGGGGTTAGTACCATAGACCACTTCAAAGGGGGAGTGGCCTGTGGCTGCTGATGGAGCTCTATTGAAAGAGAACTCTGCTTGAGCCAACTTCAAGTCCCAATCCTTGAGGGATTTGCTGACTATACACCTCAAGATTCTCCCCAAGGTCTTGTTGGTCACCTCAGTTTGGCCATCAGTTTGAGGATGATGGGAGGTACTAAACAACAACCTAGTGTTAAGTAGCTTCCACAATGTTCTCCAGAAATGGCTCATAAACTTTGTATCTCTGTCAGACACAATGGTCCTTGGGACTCCATGTAACCTCACCACCTCATCAAGGTATAGCTCTGCTACACTCACAGCATCCTCAGTCTTCTTGCAAGCAACGAAATGTGTCATCTTACTAAACCTATCCACAACCACCATGATAGAATCTTTCCCTCTTGCTGTCCCAGGCAATGCTACTATAACATCCATGCTCACATCTTCCCAAGGCCTACATGGGACTGGTAGGGGAGTGTAAGGTCCTCCTTGGAAAGAGCTCTTGGCCTTTTGACAAACTCCACACCTTCTGAGCACTATTTGGACTTCTCCCATCATCTTAGGCCAATAGAATTGATCCTGTAGTATGTCCACAGTTTTATGAACCCCAAAGTGTCCTCCAAGGCCACTTCCATGCACCTCCCTGATCAATAGACTCCTATAAGATCCTCTGGGAACACACAGCTTGTTTCCCTTAAACAAGAATCCATTCTGCAAAGTGTAGGGTGAATCAATGGTTCTTGTTCCCTCTTTCTGTGCTAACCAATCTTCTGCAAAGTCTGGATCTTCTTGATACATGTCTTTCATGAACTCAAAGCCAAGAACCCTTTGCTCCATAGTTGATAGTAGAGTGTACCTCCTAGACAATGCATCAGCCACCACATTTTGTTTGCCCTCTTTGTATTTGCTAGAAAAGGTGAATGACTGAAGGAACTCCACCCACTTAGCATGTCTATGACTGAGCTTATGTTGGCCTCCTATGTACTTTAATGCCTCATGATCAGAGTGTAAGACAAAAGGTTTGGGCTTCAGGTAATGACTCCAATGCCTCAGAGCTCTGACAAGAGCATAGAACTCTTTATCATATGTAGAATAGTTTAGCTTGGCACCACTTAGCTTTTCACTAAAGTAGGCTACAGGTTTCTTCTCTTGGATGAGGACAGCTCCAATTCCCACTCCACTTGCATCACATTCAACCTCAAATAGGCAATCAAAGTTTGGCAATCTGAGGATAGGTGCACTGCACAAGAGCTTCTTCATGTGTTTGAAAGCCTGTAAGGCATCCTCAGTCCAAGTTAACTCTCGCTTCTTCATGCACTCAGTGAGAGGTGCTGCAATGGTGCTAAAGTCCTTAATGAATCTTCTGTAGAAGGATGTTAAGCCATGGAATCCCCTTACTTCTGTAATACTCCTAGGGATAGGCCAAGACTGGACTGCAATGATCTTGTCTTGATCAACTGAAATGCCTCTACCAGATACCACATATCCTAGAAACTTGACTTCCTCAGTCATGAAGGTGCATTTCTCAAGCTTCCCAAAGAGTTTACTCTCCTTAAGTATTTCAAACACAGCCTCAAGATGCCTCAAAGTGATCATCCTTGCTCTTGCTGTAGATGAGGATATCATCAAAGTATACCACCACAAATCTCCCTAGGCAAGGCCTAAGCACTTCTGTCATCAATCTCATGAAGGTACTTGGGGCATTTGACAGGCCAAAGGGCATGACAAGCCACTCATAAAGGCCATGCTTTGTTTTGAAGGCTGTCTTCCACTCATCTCCTTCTCTGATCCTCAATTGATGGAAACCTTGCCTCAAATCAATCTTAGAAAAGAACCTTGAGCCACTCAGCTCATCCAACATGTCATCAAGCCTAGGTATAGGGAACCTATACTTGACTGTGATGTTGTTGATAGCCCTGCTATCTATGCACATCCTCCAAGTCCCATCCTTCTTAGGGACCAACAATGCAGGCACAGCACAAGGGCTTAATGACTCCCTTACAAACCCTTTACTCATCAACTCTCCAACTTGCTTTCTGCAGCTCTTGTGTAGCCTTAGGATCACACCTATAGGCTGGTCTATTAGGTAGTACAGACCCTGGCACAAGGTCTATCTGGTGTTCAATCCCTCTCAAAGGGGGTAAGCCATCAGGAAGTTCCTCTGGAAACACTTCCTTGAACTGATCAATGAGGGGCTTAACATCTGCAGGGATCACCTTAGACTCCTCTTCCTGAACTTCTTTTGATAGCAGCATTACTATAGGTTGCTCCTCACTACACTCTTTGACCATTGCTGACTCAGATAGAAATACAACTCCACTAAAATCCTCAGCCATACTTGGACTTCCATAGCTCTTCTGGTGTGGTGGCAAGGGGGCTAATGTCACCTTCCTGCTCCCATGCTTGAAAGAATAGGTATTGCTTCTTCCTTGGTGTATGGAGCTTTTAGCAAACTCCCATGGCCTTCCTAATAGCAAGTGACAGGCATCCATTGGAACCACATCACACAATACTTCATCCTTGTACACACTGCCAATGGAGAAAGGGACCATGCATTGCTTATCCACCTTAACCTCTGCTCCCTTACTCAGCCATCTCAACTTATAGGGGTGAGGGTGATCTTGAGTGCTCAACTTCAGCTTATCAACCATAGTAACAGAAGCCACATTGGTACAACTACCTCCATCTATAATAAGGTTACAAACCCTCCCTTGTATGGTACATCTGCTTCTGAAAACGAGGGACCTTTGATCCTCCTCCAAAGGTATCTGTTGTGAATGCATTACTCTCCATAGGACTAAGCTGTGGCCTGTGTCAGGGAGTGCCACTATTGCCTCCTGACTAGACACTGTCTTCCTCACTCACCACTTCTTCAACCTCAGGCTCATCCCTCTCATACTCAACTAGACCCTCTTTCTCCCAAGCCTCAACTTCCATGATAGTTAAGGTCTTCTTAGAAGGGCAATCCTTCTTGAAATGTCCATAGCCTTGACATTGGAAACACCTAATTCTGTTCTCAGTCAATGAAGTGCTTGGCTTTTGACCCATGATGCCCTTACCCTTGTCTAAGGTAGGTGGGGGTGCTGTCTTAGGGGTATCCATGGCTCTAAACCCACTATAAGGTCTGGTTTGAAAAGGCCTAACAGGTTTTGGTGTAGCAGGCTTAGTCTTCCCTATCTTCTCAATTCTCAGAGATAGGTTGACAACATCATCAAATGACCACAGAGGTTGCATCCTAACCTTGTTAGCAATGTTCTTATCTAGACCCTCTAAGTACCTAGCAATCCTTTGCTCAGGTTTCTCATTTATATCACATTGTAAGGTGAGTTGTTCAAACTCCCTCAGATAAGATTCAACAGGTTTGTCTCCTTGTTTCAACTTAGACAACTTGATAAACAGATCCTGGGTGTAATCCTTAGCAACAAATTTGTCTAACAGTTTCTTTTTCAGTTTAGTCCAAGACTTGATGGGTTCCTTACCTTCCCTAGCCCTTAACCCTTTCATAGTTTCATACCAAAGGGAAGCATACCCTTTCAGTTTAAGGATGGCTACTTTAAAAGACTTGGAATCATTGTATCCTTTGTACTCAAAGATCCTTTCTACTTCTCTTAGCCATTCTAACAAGTCATCAGGATTAAGACTACCAGAAAACTCAAGGATATCTACCTTAAGATGCTTGTCTGTGTTCCTGTGGATAGAAGCTATGCTTCTTGTTGAATCATCTGAGTCTGGATACTCTTCATCATCAGGTGGCCTTCCTCTGCCTCCTCCTTGGCCTCTTCCACGTCCTATGCCTCTTCCTCCACCAAGCAAATGGTTGCCTATAACCTGGTCCAGGGTTCTGGTTAGGGTGGTTACAATCCCAGCCAGATCCTCCATCCTTGCTTCTACTCCTGCTAGTCTCTCTTCACTCATTGGGCTATTTTTGTGTTTTTAAATGTAGTTAGGGAAAATGAACTCACTAAGACTCTCAACCAAAGCTCTGATAACCAATTTGGAGTGTAAACTACTAAGGTTCACAAGTTTTAAGTAAACTTGATTAGCTTGACTCAAACTGAGAACAATATCAAGTAACAAAGAGATGTTGTTTTAGAGATGGTGAGTTGTTTAACTGAAAGACTCAAGGGATATGACTTAGAGACAATCCTCTACAGCAAGGCACAAGAGAAAAGGACTCAAAGACTGGTTTTAGAGACAGTTTTCAAGTGTTACAGCAAAGCACAAACACCCTAGACTAACCTCAACAGCAAGTAAGTTAACCACAGCAAAGCACAGATATAACTTGACTCACAATACAAGGCACTGATCAAACACCTTGGAGATGTATCAGGCTTGTTTCAAACTACAGCTCTTAGCACAAGTTTGATAACATTGAGTGATTTCTCAAAGTTTAATTCATTCATTCATCAAAAGTCTGCTTACAACAACATACAAGACCCCTTTATATAGAGAGGCTGATATCTTGTGAGCCATTGGATGTATAGATCATCCAAGGGCTAGCTTAGGATCTAAACTACTTCTACTGACACTAATTAAGAGCCTCACAATAGGACGAGCTCAACAACTATAAAGAACAGACACAAGACACAAAAGAAAACAGACTGAACAAAAGCAAATAAAGCAGTTTTGGATTTTTCCTGAAATGGAAATCTGTTGCTCTTGTTGCCTTGCTGCCTTGCCTGGATGTGTTGCTGCTCCTTGGGACTCTCTACTCTTATTATAACTTAGATAAGACCTGCCTTGGACGATGACAAGTTGACTTAAACAAAAGGAAGCCACAATCTGACATGTACCTTCTCTGTTTTAGTTGTTTGCTGGACTCTAACTTGGGGTGTCTGTTTCATGAGTTTTTACTAGACTTCAAAAGGGTTTGTCCTGGGCAAACTTGTAGCTTAATGGGTTGGCTTGATGGTAGGCCATGGTGGGGGTGGTTGGGATGCCCTGGTGTACCTCCTAGATACAGGGTTTGTGAATTGGTCTGCCTGAGCCTGAAGGGTTTTGTGTCTGTCTTGTGTGGGTAATGTGGGTTGTATTGGGGCTTGGCATGGGTTGTTGAGCCTTGGACTGTCTCCCTCACTGTTGTAGCTTGGCATGGCTTGGTCTTGGCTTGTCATAGCTTGTTGTTTGGACCTTGTAACTCTAGCTTCCATCTGAGGGGTCCTTGGGGTCAGGCTTGCCTTGTTTGTGGCTTGATCATCAAGGCCCCTTGGGTGAGCTCCTGCTGCAAACATCTTTGAGACGGAACGGGGAGGTGGCAAGCCTTGCCATATATGAGACGGAACGGGGACATGCCTATGGGGGTCTTAAATGCGGTTCTATATGCCCAGAAAGCATATAGGGACACTTTGGGCCACAAAGTGTCCTTGCGGTTCCTTGCATCCTTTGTGGCCCAAAGTGTCCCTATATACTTTATGGGCATATAGAACCGCATTTAAGACCCCCATATGCATGTCGCCGTTCCGTCTCATATATGGCAAGGCTTGCCACCTCCCTGTGGAGGTTGAGCACAAAGCCTATTGGGCCATCAAATCCCTCAACCAAAGCCATGATGAGAGCGGTATGCACCGGAAGCTACAATTGCAAGAACTGTTGGAGCTAGTGTCCTCCACAGTTAGTGCAATAACATAAATAAATCTCTGTAGGTTCACATGGTATACTTTGTATAATAATCAGTTGATTAACGTTTATCAATAACGGTTGGCTTGCTAGATAAGTTTAACGTTATTGTCATACAGATGGCGGTGATCAACTGGTCCCTAAAAGTCACACCTAAAGGATGTGTTTGAGAGATGTGATTATTTGAGAAAATAATCATATTGATACCCTATTATATGACTAAAAGGTTAGTTAGTGTATTTGACTAAAAGGTTAGTCAATGTGATGATGAGACGATTATTTAATAACGATTAAATAATATATGATGAGACAAATTAAAAGTAATTCGTAATTAAATATAAACTGTTGTATTTAATTAACATATATATAATGTAAGCTTATGCGAACTAAAATGTTAATTCGTAATTGAATATAAAATGTTATATTGAATTAGCAAATTATAATTATACGGATAATTATAATTAACGTATATATTATACGATTGTCATATTAGATGTTGTCAGTCCGGTATTAATGTATCGACTACAAAATGTTGTATGGACATATTAATACATGACAGCACAAATGACATTTATAATAATAATACACATTATATATTAAAGCGAATTTAACCGAAATAAAGTCCAGATTCACTCTGGAATTTTCGGTCCATTAGTGGTTAATTAGAGGAGAAAATATCTCCCCATATAACCTAATGGGTGCCGTGAGAAGGTGGAAGGAGAGGAGGAATTTAGTTTTCTTTTCTTCAAACCCTAATTCACTCTCTTGTGCCTCCATCATTTTTCACATCACAAAATTAAAAGTTAACAGTAACTTTTGGAAAAAATATTCTAGCAAATTAAAAGGCATTTCTCATTCTATCTTGGGTGCTACGATAAGGAGATATCATCATTTTGATATTGTTCTTAGGCCTTTAAACAAGGACTAAAGGTTATTTCTAATCTCTCGCTTATTATGCATTTTCTTTTATGACTATTAATCATTTAATCATAATTTCATTATAATCCTGAGTGATTTAAAGGGAAGTATACGGATATTTTCCCACAAGTGGTATCAAAGCCATAGGGCTATGAAGTTGTTTATATAATTTTCATAAATTTTGAATTTGTATAATTTTGTTTAAAAAAAATTCATTTCGGCAAAAGTTTTTTCTGGCCGTGTGTTTTTTTTTTTTTTTGTGTTCCATTTTGATTCAAATATTGTCTTTTTAAAAGGTTGAGATAATAATATATGAATTTGTAGATGTTTTGATTGAATAATGATTGAATTAAAACGTAAATGGAATTTGATATGAATGTTTAGTATATTTTCGCTATAAAATGATCTAGATATTCATGTTAAAAGGTTAATTTGAATCATCTAGTTTTGTATCAATGTTTAATATCGATTAGATATTGTTTTGTTTGTACCGATCTAGTTAATATAAACATGATCGAATTAAAACCGTTTAATTTGATTTTTTTTTCTGCCCGTGTACTGTTCATGTACTGTTCACAGATTAAAATGGCAGCAACTGCTAGTTTTTTTGTAAAGTTTTTCCGGTTTTGTTATAAACCGAGAGAAAAGAAAGAAAAGAAAAAAAAAAATTTGGGTACCTGCTACTGTTCATGTATGAACAGTAATTATAAAAAAAAAAAAAAAAATTTCCGTTTTTCCTTATACCGGTTTTTTTGTTTTGTACATTATTAAGATAATGTATGTTTGTTTTTGTGAAAAAGTTCACAAATTTTTGATACCATGTTATTTTAAAAAGGTGTAAAATAATGTTGTTGTTGTAACACCCGGAAATGTACCCTATTTTTATAGTGAAAATATTTTACGGATACTTTTCAGCGAAATTTAGTTTTAATCGTAAATTTAATTTTCCGAGTCGAATTTAGAATTTCCGAGTTCGTATTTGGAATTTCCGCGAGATTCCATGTGAATCCCGTCTTAAGGCGACTTTGACTTTTTCTTGACTTTTCCACTTATACTCCCTCATACTACTCTTAACCTATTTTCATTCACACAACTCAACTTACTTCCTCACTAAGAAAACCCAAATGAAAGCCTAGCCTGCATTTTCGATCAAGCTCAAAATCGTCACTACTCCTTCGTTACTCGCTCAAATTCACGTAAATTTGTCTTATTCTTCCCCTCTTATCTTCCTCTATCCGTATTGATAATAAAATTACCGTCTCTCGCTTTTTAAATTATCCGTCTTTCTCAAGGTGAATGATATTCATCTTTTATTATCTAATTGTATGTAGGTGGAGACTAGGAAGGTTTAGAAATCGATTAAAGACGCGTAAAGGTAACGGTGAAGGGTTACTCGATATCATTTACGTGTTTTACGTGTTTTCTATGTTACGAATCGTATTTAGAATATGATTAGTAAGCTTAGGATTCATATTATTTATGATGATTGTTGTTAGTTGATGATTGTTCATGATGAATATTGATTGTTGATAGTTAATAAAAGTAGATTGTGAGAATTGAAATTGATTGAACATTGAAAGGTTGCTCACGGGTTGATGTTGTCCCAGCCGGGTACCCGGCCGCCGGCCCATTGGCCGGCTGGGAACTCACTGCACCGACCCTTTTTCGTAAAATGATCATATCTCCTTTGTTACTTGCTTGTTTTGGGCTTGTGAACTATCGTTGGAACCGTAAGAGGATAAGCTATCACCACAACTTTGAATTTCTGCATTTGCATATCTAGAACTCTAGTTATGACTGTTTGAAGTGGACCCTTGTTTTAGTTATTTTCCAAACTTGCTTTTTGTGTGCAGAGGTGCTCCTGGCCGGGTGCCCGGCCGCCGGCCCCTAGACCGGCCTGGAACACGCTGCTCTTTTCCTTGTGATTTTTGTGTTATGCTTGTAGCGCGAGCCGGGGTACCGGCCGGCAACACGGCTGCGTATTTTTCCTATGATTTCTAAAACTCGTAATTTATAATAGTTCGCATGATTCGTTTATCGTATAATTTTACGTAGTGACTTATAATATTAATGTTTTGAGTATATGATATTTCATTCGCTTGTATCACATGTTTTGTGACGGTTTTTGATATGTCCCACTTTGAGTCGGTTTTTACAAATGATACGGTTTGAGCACTATTTTGTCTTGTGCTTTGTGGTCTCATTCCCTTGGCTACCTCCACGTTCGTAAGGCTGGAATGTCGGAACGGGGAGGCATCCTACTGCTTAATTGCATGTGTAGTGGGCATACGACGACGTTGTTGGGAGTTGAACGCATTGTGTTGATCGACCCGGCCGTCAAATGTTGTGTACTTGCGAGGTGGTGTTTTTTGCATGTAGCGTACCGCTTGTTATGAGGCTTGTGCTCTTTTCCGCCTCTTTCGTGAATTTATCTACCGAATTTGGGGTACTCGGCGTCAATGATTGACCGAGTCTTGGATGCGAAATGTCATCGCATGTCGAATCAGAAAATGGTTTATTCCGAGAATCTGGCCAGGTTTAGACTAGGACCGGATATTTATATCGTCGTGCTACCAGGAGGAAATTAGTCTACATATACAAAATGTCATCGTGTATGCGTTCAGGGAAATGCTTATCTCGTGGATGCCTTTAATCATACTTGCCATGTACACGGTGCTAGTGCGTTTCATTTACCGTGAGAGATGTCGTCTTGTGTCGTTGTCTTTGGATGCGTGATTTCATGATTTTATTCATGGTCATTGCATGACTTGGCATCGTCAATGTATTGGTACGTTTGAATGGATGATAATATGATTGGATTTATTGTGATCATCGCATGACTTGGCATGGTTTGTTTGTCGAGTCTCAATCTTATCAAACTTATACCGCTAACGGTGAGATGCAAGCCCTAGTGAGCGTATTCGGTTGCCTAAGAGTGTCTTCCCCGAGTCTTTGTATAACATGATGGATTCGGATTTGTACTTCCATATGCTCTTATCATTAAATATTGAATTGCCTATCTATTCTTATCGTATTTCACATGTATATCTATATATGCATGCTTCTACTTTTGTATTTCCTTCTATGTACGTTTAATGTGATATGGCTGGGAGAACCCGGAGTTACTACCCACTGACTGTGGCGTTCATGTTTTTCATGGATGAACAGGTTGCTTGATTGGATGGCTTTTTACTTGTAGTATTTTGGGTTCGGGTGTGAGCTAGCGGGCGTTACACCTCTAGACGTTTATTAGCTAGTTTGATAATCACTTTGATATTGATAACATTTTGAGAGACTTCGTCCCTTTGTGGTATATTTTATTTTGTTTATAATTATTTGACATTCCTCGTATTTCTATCTTGCATGTAAAAAGCTTCAAAAACATCGTATTTTCCGCTATATAAATCACATGCTTGTTATGTTTTATTTCCGCATTCGCGAGGGTTGTCACAGTTGGTATCAGAGCTTAAACGCTTCCGACGCACACACGTGAACCCTAAACTTAAATTACTTGACCTTGAAATAATAAATGAGAGATGGGTAGACTTAAGGACCTAAGGTGGTAGTCTTTGGTGTACTTGATGTTTTTTAGGTTCTAACTTGTTTGTTGATTGTGTTGAGTGATGTTATGTTTTTTGTATCTACCGTCTTAAGGTGGATCAATGTGTTACCTAGAAGAAGTATCCTCTACCGAAGATTTGAAGATTGACAAGCCTAATTGAAGTGTATTTCTTCCTCGTCTATGAATTCTCTCGTCCTTTTGTATTATGCTCTCTTCCTTCTATCTAGGTGCTTCTTTCTCTTCCAACTTGTTTGCCTCTTGAAAATTACTCTTGATAGTTCCTCCATCTTACCATTGGTATCCTTACCTTCCCCATGTAACATTTTTATGGATGTCATACCCATTTGTTTGTGGTATATTATTCTTGGTCGGAAGAACTTTGAATTTTGTGGAATATTAGTGGTTGTTAGAATGAATTTTTGATTTGAGGAAAATGGTGTAGATCTAAATTCACCATATAGTGGTGATTGATTGTATCTCTATGAAATTGTGGTAAGATAAGTTCGATGATTTTAATGCTAAATGCTTGCCATGACTCATGTGTGAATAGTTCATGATATTCGATGGTGTAAGGTTGAATGAGTTGGCTATGACTTCTTAACTCATTAGTAATTTAGTCTTTTGGACTTAGAAGTTTAATATTGTTTTGAAGACCATGCTTATGATATGTCTAATTGGTGTAAATAAGAAGTTTTGAATGATATCTTGAGGTGCGAAATAATTTTGAGGTTAAGTGACGTCTTGTGGTTTCCTATTGTGTGTTTGTGTGTATAGGCTTGGTGGAAAAGCATTTGGCTATAGTTCTTGGATTTAAAGATATGATCTTATCTTATGGTATCGGAGACTTGTTTGAAGTAGTAAGGTTTCGGTAAGTTGAACCATATTACTTGAGGATTATAGTTATGAGCGAGATTCGATGATGTGAGCTATGATGGAAATACCTTGGGACGTTAATGATAATGTTTGACTTGAGGTTGTACTTTGTTACTAATGAACTCGTGGGCTATATGATGTTGATAATGACGTTTTGTTCGGTGTTCTACCTGGTGGCCGTAGGAGTTGAAAAGAGATTAGTATGGAAAATTTCTTATTGGTTCTTCGGTTTTTGAAACCTTTGGGAATGTGTCAATTTATGGAGTTGAGAGAATGTTATTATGTTTAAGTTGCAATTCCGAAATTGGATACCGTGTTATATGAAAGTATGGATGAATTGGGTTGTAAACGATTGGTTAAAACTAGGTGTACCTTACTCCGATGATTTGTGGTACGAGGCTCCCTTGTAGGAGACCTTTGTTATTGAGATGATTTGCTTTGCTATCGCCCTGAGTTTGAAAAGGGAATTTTGTGGATTAAACCTTAAACCTTTACTCGTGCCATCATCCCTTTTCATTTCCATTCTTGAATGTTTTTGTCAAGATTGATCTTTAAGAAATCGCATGCTCGTATCTTATTTCTTACTCGGATATATTCATACCTCTACTATCTGCTTTGTCTCTTTCTTGACTTCGTTATTTTCAAGCAATCCTCTCTTGTAATCTCGTGCCTTATTTATTCCCGTGTTCTCCATGAGATTCCTTATCGTTTTCTATCTCGTTGCTCCTTCATCTTTTCCTTAGTGGATTGGATATTCCGTTTGTAAGGCTTAGAGAATAAGTGTGATGTAATTATGGATTCTTTAGCTAGAATATGTTGGAGTAGGTGTCCTCCACAATAGTGCGCCACATAATAAATCTTATTATGGAATATAATTGGGATATTTATTGACTATATATATGATTAGTCAGTTGATTAACGTAAATTAATAACGGTTGGCTGACTAGAGTTTGACGTTAGTGTCGTTTGACGGCGGTGATCAACTGATCCCTTTCGGTCACACCTAAAGGATGAAATCCAAATAGTAACTAATTATTTGTATACGATACAGTTAATTAGTACATTACATATATTCGATATGTACGAGAGTTAATTGTTAGAAATTAAGTTAAGAACTCAAATTCGATTAAACTTATTTTTTAATTATGCGATAATTGACTAATAACTTTATATCTTATTTTAATACGATTAAATAAGATTTAACTTAGTAATTAATCGTTAAATTACTAAATTAGTTGAGATTTTGAGATAGAGGTAATTAGTTAATTATATTTACAAGGAGTTGTAAAATAAATTAACTAAGCATTGTGGGACCCATTATATATTGATATAATGGTAAAATATTACTTAAAATGTTAAGTACATATTATTTATTTAATTGAGTCATATAATTGTTATATGATCAAATTAACACTTAATTATACAAGATAATTAACCATATGATCAATAAGTATTTGTGAGACAAATATCAAAAATCAATATGGATCAAACTAGGCCATAATGGCCGGTTATATTGTAGTTACAAAGGTGATGATTGTTGTTCTTGTTTACACTCTTTAGTTACTAATTGAAAGTGACATAACAAGTTGAATATAATCATCACTTATACTACAACACTCCACCCTAATGCATGTGATTAAAATAAGCAAAATGAGAGCCTTGTAGAGCTCACCATGACCGGCCATATTGCCTATAAAAGGGCAATATGGTTGATCATTTTATTTGTTCATTCTATGCTTGTTTTTCTTACTTCTATCAAAAACTCATCTTCTCTCTAAAAACTCTCAAATACTAATATTTACTAAGTATTACTAGTGTAGTAATATATTCTAATATTAGTAGTATAATATCTATCTTATTATCTAGTTAATAATAAGGGTAGATTATTTGGGTTCATCTTGGTGCAACTTGAAGGAGGTCTTCTAGTTTGGAGATTTCTTGTTCATCCATATTATTAGCTGAAGAACAACAAGAAGGTGTTCTTGTTGTGCCCATATTATTTCCATATCAATGTGAGGAAATTTCTTCTTTTATATAAATGTCTTTATATTTGCATGCATGTTACATAGATCATTAAATACTAAATTAACAAGTAATTTAGCAACTAATTAGAGGAGTCTAATTAAGGTTTATGGACTTTCATGTGGTATCAGATCTAGCTTGTAGCTTGCATGTTCATTTTGGACATTTTTATTAAAGTTATAAGATAACTAATAAATCAAAGATTTTGAGTTAAAATACGATTCTGACAAAATTTTTTGGTGCATGTATACCAACTGACCTCAAAATGTTTGTGGTAAAATTTCGTGATTTTAGTGATTAATGTGCTATTTATTTTGATTTTTGGCGTTTAAACCGTGTTAACATGCATTTTATGAGTTAAAAGTTAACTAAAAATAGTTGCATGTTGATTCTGGCCATGAAATTTTAATATGATCTCACATGCATGTCTTAAATATTGTATGTAAAATTTCGTGACTTTTACTTTTGTATTGCATGTTCATTGATTTTTATACGATAAAAGTCGATAATATGAGATTATAATGTTCAAAAAATTGAAACGTCCATTTCTGGTCTTGAAATTTTTTTGTACATTTTAATTCTGATTTTGACACTTTTGGTAAAATTTCATAATTTGTTTCACTGTTTTACTATATCTAATGTTTTTATTTGATAAAACCATTAAATACAAAGCTATTTGTTCATAAAATTAATTTAAATTTTTTTAGCAAATGTTTATTAATTTTATAGTTCCTGGAATTTTTCCATAATTTAAAAATTTTTTTTTTTCAAATTTTATGATGTTTATATTTTATTTTGGTTTTATTTCATAATTGTTATGATTAAACCGTAATATTTAGCAAATAAAATAAAATCAATCTAATTAATGACCAACAAAATTAGTAGTGACTAATTTTGAGTTCTAAATCAGTTTAGTTAATTAGTTTGAATTTAAATGAGATTTAAAAAGTTGATAGTGATTTTTAATGGTTAAAAATCAATAAATCCCGAAAAAATCGAGCTACAATGAGCATGAATTGAACTTAGGACGATTTTGGCATGAATTTTGAAGCAATTTATTGTATTTATGTTTGAATGAATGAATGTCATTTATTTAATAATTTATGCAAAGTTTGTACCTAGTATGGCCTAGTTATTTTTAATCGTTATTACCCGTAATGTAAGGGAATAACAGTTTGGTTGTAATTTTATTGCAATCTCGTATCGCCGGTTTGTATAATTTTAATAATTTCATTTCATAGAATAAATGTATAATTGGAATTTGTATATTTGTATATTTGTAATTATTTTTATGAAGACCGGTGACTCCCTCAAGACGGTGCCATTTTGGAAGGTGTTCCAAGTGAAGAGGAAAGGGACCAAGGCGTTGGTTTCCGAATTTGTAACTATCTAGTTAATTTTGATTAGCTAGGTGGCCATACTAGGATTTTATTGTTGCTTGGTTGCTTGCTTTATTTCCGCTCATGCCAAAATCGTCACACATGCATTTTTATTTACCGTTATTGTCAATTCAACGTTATTCACAATTCACCGACTTAGTTCACTTATAGGGAATTAATAACTAAATTGACAAGATCTCTCACATATTTAAAAATTGAGATTAGCCTTACCAATTAATAACACCTATGAATCCCGTGTTCATTAGGGCTACCACGCTCGTGGGTCCCTTTTTACCTCGGGTAAGTAGGGTGATACGATCACAAGATAAAATTGGATTGGACTCAACGAGATAAGCGTTATCTTGGGACTAGGAGATGGATTTAGTTGAAATCCGTCAACCAAGAGTTCTAAGAGTAGAATTAGTCAAGTAATGACTTACCGTTTCTAGATAAAGGTAGCATGCGATGACTATTTTTATTTAAAAATGGGTCTTGGAATCATTTATATAATTTAGTGAGAGGTCATTATATGAATGCTAAACTTGTTAAAATGTTTTTCCAAGTAAATTAACAATGAAAGTTATTTATTCTTTTTGTTGTGTAGTTACCATCTTCGCATAATGTCGGACTCATCAAAACGTTGCAACCTTGGGTAGGGACCTCATGTTGAGATCCGTCATGGACAAGTGTGTCTAAAGGATGAAGGACAGTAGTAACTTCATTGATATGAGGAAATCAACGATCCCAAGGCGCGCCGCGTTATCGATTAAAGTGCTTCGCTACTCGGTTTCGAAGAGCCCCCCACCGAACCCGCGCCAAGATCGTCCGCGGTGGTTCGGGCCGAATATGACCTTTATTTGATGGTTGCTAATGACGTCAAGAATGTCTTGATTTGGTCAATCTCACCCAAACTCAAACTCCAATTGATTTCTCTCAATGCATATGCGATATTCACGAGGATCACTTCGATGTTTTCGCAAGCCCCTCAAATTCTTCAATATGAGGCGATTACGAAATTCTTTGACACTAAGCTTCAAAGGGGCCAAAAAGTTGGCCCACACGTGCTCAAAATGGTTGAGCACACGGACACCTTAGAGCGTCTAGGGTGCACAATTCCGAAGAATTTGGTGGTGGGTAAGATCCTTCATTCACTCTCACCTAAGTTCACCCAATTTAGGGTGAACTATAACATGAATGGCATGGACAAGAGTTTCCATGAACTCCATGCAATCCTCACCCAAGCGGAGAGGGACATGGAGGCTAGTGGGAGTGAACCCAAGGATGTTCTTTCCATGAAAATGAAGAACATCAACCTTGGGGTGAGGAAGGACAAGGGAAAGGGTAAGACTCTTTTCAAGAAATCCGGCAAGGGAAAGGGAAAGGTCTTTTATAAGGCCAAGCCCAAGGTCAACAAACACGCGGAGGCGGATTGCTATTATTGTAATGGCAAAGGGCATTGGAAACGCAATTGCCCCAAATACTTGAAAGACAAGAAAGACGGTTGTGTGACAACGTCAGGTAAAATTCTTTCATCACTATATATGATAGATATTAACTTTGCTAGTACATCTTCTTGGGTATTTGATACCGGTTGTGGTTCTCACCTTTGTAATCATGTACAGGGGCTGAGGGACGTGCAAGCACTAGCCAAGGGTGACGTGGACCTGCGCATGGGAAATGGAGCTAAGGTAGCCGCAGTTTCCGTGGGCACCTTCGTTCTTCTTTTGCCTAATGGTTTAGAGTTGTATTTAAATAATTGCTATTATGTTCCAACTCTTACCAAGAACATTATCTCCATTTCCGTGTTAGACATGGAAGGATTTTCTTTTTGCATTAAGAACAATGGTTGTACTTTTGCTTTTAATGAAATGGTTTATGGCGAGGCCATTTCTATTGGAGTTATTTATGTTCTAGATATTGCAAAAGAGGTCTATCATGTAGAAAACAAGAAGCTCAAAACAGGTGAACCTAATCAATCATACCTTTGGCATTGTCGTTTAGGGGCACAGTTTAAACGAACGAGCATACAGAGACTGTTTCATCAAAGTACTCAAAACCCATTAGATTACCGAAATTTATGCGTATGACGAATATTGTCTTCAGGTAAGATGACTGTGACTCCTTTACGAGAAAAGGGAAACACGAGAAGTGCACGTATTAGGACTTAGACCTACGGATGTATGCGGCCAATGACTATCCGAGCTTAGAGGTGGTTATCACTACTTCATTACTTTTACCGACGACTTGAGTAGATATGGATATGTCTACTTGATGAGGCATAAAAGTGATGCTTTTGAAAAATTCAACGAATTTCAAAATGAAGTAGAAAACCAATTGAATAAAAAGATTAAAACCCTACGATCCGATCGTGGTGGTGAATACTTGAACAATGAATTTGATTCACACCTAAAGGATTGTGGTATAGTATCACAATGGACTCCTCCTGGCACACCTCAATTAAATGGTGTGGCCGAAAGGAGAAATCGAACTTTATTAGATATGGTTCGATCCATGATGAGTCTAACAGAGCTTCTTGATTATTTTTGGGGTTTCGCTATCTTATCTGCAATATTTTCACTAAATCGAAGCCCG
>JAIUZE010023921.1:0-21438 GCA_022085475.1 Heliosperma pusillum | reverse complement strand
TGGACCGTCAACCCAATTACACAACCATAGTCTCGGCATTAACAACCCATCATAAGGACTACTACACGGCTAAGTGGGCCCTAGCCCATGACGACATCTTAGCCTTCTTCTCACCAAAATGGCTAAGCCCACTTGAGTCAGCCTTCAGTTGGGTCACCGGCTGGAAGCCTTCCACAGCCTTCCGGCTGGTGGACTCGCTTCGTCGAACCCGAGCTCCGCTGACTAGCCTGGCCCAACTGACTGAGGACCAGGTCCAGAGGATTGATGAGTTGAGGGTGAAGATTAAGTCTGAGGAAGGGAAGGTTGAGAGGGAAATGGAGAGGCAACAAGTTGCCCTTGGAGATCGCAACCTGGCTCATCTGGCTCAGGTTGCGGGTAAAAGGGGTGTAAACGAGCCGATTCAAAATGAAGGGGTTAAGGGGATATTGGATGGCTTAGAGAAGGTTATGAAGGTGGCTGATTATGCTAGGCTTAAGACTTTAAAGGGTGTTTTGGACGTGCTTGGTCCTAGACAAGGTATGGATTTTTTGGCTATGTTTGCTATGGTTCACCTTCAAATGAGAAAGTGGGGTAAACAAAGGGATGCTACTGCTAGTCATACCATATCTTTAGCTACAACGTTGATTAATTAGTGTAAAGCTAATTATGTGGCTAACTTTATATCCATCATGTTTCCTAACTAATAGCTGCTGCTGCTACTACTGCTACTCAACTAAATTAACATCTTCAAATCATGTTGTTTGAGTAATTTTAATTTTATAATGAATTACATTACATCTAATCATAATGTCTCATTCATGGTAATCTCCAAGGCCTGGCCTATATATGTATGCAAAATAGTTACTCTCAAATCATTTATTTACCATTGCTTTTGACATAATAATCTTATAGGGAAGTTTATTTCTAATAGTACTCAAGGAATGACAACTAAATCATAATGCAATTAGAGACTCAGTTACGGATTATATAAACCTTTGAAATACAGCTAAATAAATAATCGAGACGGTAGAAATATCATCCCATTTAACTGTTTACTTGCTTCTTTTGTATCTATAATTTGCGAACAATATTTATTCGACGTAAGCAAATCCGAATATCAATGCGTAATATCTTTACATATAAAAAGGGTTCTCTTAATTCCATCAAACCTCTTTACTTTTCAATTTATAAGTAGTGCACAGGTAGACTCACATACCATACAGTCATACTCCCATGTGTATGGTGCGCCGCACTTTCAAAGCTTCGCTTAACTTTTTGAGTACGAGGCCTTTGAAAAGGAGTTCATAAGTCAATTCGTGATGATTTAGCTCCAAGCGGAGAGTATCATACTATTATAATCCAATAGAAGGTATTGACGCTTCCTAACAACAATTGGCATCAGAGCCTAAAGTTCCAACTTAGTCTCTTCTGTTTCCGCAATGTCTTTTAGGTGTTATTTGGATTTGTTGCTTTCTTTTTTTTGTGAAAAAGATGTTCGGAGCGAATATTTTGAAAATTGATATACTTTTAGGTTTGGTGAGTTAGTCTAAGGATGGTAGTGTTGACGGTAAGGTGCAGTTTTCCACTGTACAGGTCAAGCTAATGGATCCTCAAGACAAGCTACTAAACATATGTTTTTGTGCCTAAGTGAGGCGATTTGGGCTTCAGGTGGAGCTATTTGAGTTATTGAAAAAGAGCAATTGGGACTTCGTAAGGGTCATCTTAAACTTCGACGAGAGTTTGTTCTTGGAGCTTTTGGGTTAGACTTGTTAGTCTAACAATTTGCACCTTTGATAGAGTTCAATTCTGCTTGCTTTAGGATGTTGTTTGGTTTTGACGTGAGTTTCATTGCCTTGTTGTAGGCATGTTTGTGGTGATCATGATACCTAGTATAGTTAAGTAAGACATTTTTTTGTTCGTGGCGTTGGTGTCCTTTTGGGCAATTTGATACGACGGTACATTTGGCCATGATTTTGTTTGGAAAGATTTTGTTTTTGGAATCTTGTGTGTGTTGATTTGGTACACCTTTCCATCAGTAGTGACGTTTGGTATCTCATGAATTTGTGTTAAGGTTGAAGGAGTTAGTATGCCCATATGTTCGTAATATTGTATAACTGATTAATTCTATGTGGCCACAATGTTCTGCTAGGAGCCGCTTGTAGTCTGAGTCCTAAATGAGTTGGGACTCGGGTAGTATTAGTCAGTCCTCAGGGTCACACACTAGATGAGTTTGGGCAATATTATAATTAATATTGATTAATATATTAAAGGAATAAGAATAATATTTATTATTCTTATTATACTTTCCCAATCCTAGATGGTCTAGGATTACCTTGAACTCCCTATATAAAGAGATATAGAGGGAGGTGTTTATCATGAGTTTTTCTAGAGAGCAAAATCTCAAGGGAAGTAAGAGGGAAGAAAATTGCCCATAAAGTTTGTACTAGCATACACACTCATATTGTGTGGATACCGATCGAGGTGCAACACTTGGGACGTTATTGTGAGACGGTCTCACCGATTATATTATTATTCAAGAAGCTGCGATTTGAGTTTTATTATACTTATTTTTATTAGCATATTTTTGGAATTCTTCCGCATCCAAGTAAGCTTGCTAATCACCCCTTTTGTTTAATCTTAATACTTAACATGCATGAGATCTTGGGAATTCTGTAATTCAAATATGTTGAAAATCGTTACATAACCCTTCAGTGGTATCAGAGCGAACATGTATTGTTAAGTATTAATTAGATTAAAAGGTTGCACCTTTAGATATAATTGTTATATCTTTGTGTTTATTCTTGAGTTTCCATATTGAGGTTTTGAATTGAATTAGTTCAATTGTATACAATTGTTATTGTATGTTGTTAAATATTAAATTTAGGGTTGTATCATGTTAAATGTTGTATTGTACCATAATATTTTATATTATGATGAATTCCTTTAATTTGATTAGAAGGAACCCTAATTTTACTGATTTAAGAAAACCTCTAATTTATTGTTGGAAACCCAATTTTAAGATTGTCTTAAAATCCCAATTTGATTGGATCTAATTAGATTAGATATGTAACAAACCCTAATTTGATTAGGTGATTAAATTGTTTAATTACGTGTGTAATGCTCTAATTTGATTAAAGCAAAATTACAGTTCACACGTTACTATTCACGCGCGTTTCGGTAAGTTACTGTTCATCAGCTTTGATTGTCGGATTTTGGCTTAAAAATAGTCTTTTTCGAGTGTAAACGACGTTCTAAACAAGACTGCATAGCAAGATCTACGTTTTTAAGCCAAATTCTGACGTCTTGTTAGACTTTCAGGTGCTTTTTAATTTAAAATTATGATTTGTGTTTTTTTCATAATTGGTTTTGTGATTTAATCAATTTGATTGATTAATTCATTGTTACAATGTGGTTGTATTGCTTTAATTTTGAATTTTATTAGTTTTATACATAGTATGATATGATCATGATACCTATGTTATTATGTTTTTTTGCATAAGATGCTCAAAAACTACAATTTTGAATTGTTGACGATTATGAATCGTTTTTGGAGTTCTTAACATGACTTGTTCTAATTTACAATTGCTTGTATATTACATTTGTATAATGTGATGTTTAATGATTAATTAAAGCTTTGTGTGTAAATTAGAACGGCTAGGTTCCCTTATACCGTTTTCCTTAAGAGAACTAGCGTCATGCTTAGGACATTTGTCATGTTTGACTCTACCTTCCCTCAATTAAAATATTAAGTAATGTCCTTCCAAATTAACGACTGTAAAAACTTATATCGTTGGAAGTATTGTCTGCCAAAGTAGAGTACTCCTTCTATGTAAGCTGAGCAGGTGGGTAACAGTTATCCACACGTGAGATTTGGTACACTTAACAAAGTGATCAAAACAGTTTTGGACTTTGGGGCAAATAGGCAAGTCACATAAGATGTTACATGACGACTAGGAGTCGCATTTGATGCGATTGACATTTGATGGCTACCTTGATATGTGTAATTTGGGCGATGAGCCAAAGCTCACTCACGTTATATATGATTAGGGATCCTAGAATACCATGCACATATGAGGGTTATGTGTGTAGTAATTTTATCTTAAAATTGTTTAAGAATGTCGTGCAAATTGTGTGTCTTAAATCGGTTAAGATAATCACAGTTTATTAATATATTGATTTAGTTTTGCATATGTTGATAGTTGTAAGATGTCATTGTTGTCATGTTTTTCAAATGCGCTTGAATCGTTCAAATTCATAGATTGGTTTCTTTGAGAATTGTTCTCAATTATGCAAAGTGAGGTTTATCTTCAAAAGAGAATTTCTAGCTAGCAAACCATATTCAATGCTAATGTATAGTTTAGACTATATTGCGAAAGTCATAAAGATGACAATTCGTACCATATATGTCGATTGTCTAAAATAATGGAATTGTTCCCGCTTAGTGAGAAAAATATGTGAGATAATCCAGTTACTTCATTCGTCATTATTATGACGTAATTATATTGATAATTTTTGAGTAATTGGATATCCTTATTATCAAAGGTTGATGACTGAAATTGTTTCAGTTATATCTTAAGTTTCAGTCAGTTCGATATGAATTGGGCACGTAAATTAAGCAAATTTCTCACTTAGTGACATATGATGTTGAAGACAATCGAGTCTTGTATCAAGAAGATTCAGAAACTAATGTTCTTTGAGTTCATTAGCAAAGAGGCTTTCAGATATGAGCTTAAACAGTGATAATGGGAAAGGGAAGGACAATCGTTGTCAAGTCCTACCTTAAGATCAATGTCTAAAGGTATGGAAATCATTTAGTAATTATCGTCATTAATGTAATGACAAATAGCATTGGAAAGGTAGCTCATAGAAATGTCTCGAAGATCTGCGAAAGTTATTGAAGTATGACTTCAAACTGGAATTGCATGTTATAGAAGTAAAAGTTACTACGAATATTCTACTATAAGGTATAAGATACCAAAGATGGTATTTACATTATGATGTAATGACCTGTGGTAGTAGAGACATGGTAAGGAATGTGATAAATCTACGTGTATAATGGACAAATGTTGTTGCATTTTGCGTATAATTTATTCATTTGAATGTTGTATTGTTCAAAACTAGATTTGAATAAAAGTTATTCATACAATGTCATTAGTAGAATGTTAATTCTTTTCATGTTTAAACATAAATTGAATTAATCTTTTATAAAGAACAAATGTTGTTCTTTTTCTGGTTAAGACAATTTTAGTTTTGTTCAATCTAATCTATAACATGTAATGCAAAGGGTTCAAGTCTTATGACCCAAGTTTCACACGCTTACAACAATGTCTTTTGAGCCATGAAACGAGATACACATGTAGAAGTTCCATGATGATGGATTTCTAGGCCTTATTGATTTGGATCAATTAAGGCAAGTGTAGTTTGTTTATATGCTAAAAGGATTTAAGGTGCTCTGACTAGTTGTAGTAAGTGGGCGACCAACTAGTTTGATCACACATATTCAGATATTTGTGGGTTGAATAAGTCATGTTGCTAAGGTATGAGATTATAATACTTCAATGTAATTACTATTTCCAGTAATTATGCATATGTTCATATGATGAACATAAAGTCTGGTTGTTTTAAAAGTTTGAAATATAATCAGATTGAAGTAAGAGATCAACTTAGGAAGTCGATCAACATTGTTCGATTTGGTCAAAATGGGAGGCTTGAATCAAGTGTATATGACCATCATAATAGGAATGAAATTGTTTCACTACTAGACTTAAAGAGACAGTGTAAGTTTCACTATAAGAATATTAGAGAAAATTTGTTTTCTTTAAAGGACATCACAAGCTAAGTTAGTTTGAGGTCTTTTGGGAATGTCCCTAAGACATAACCATGCGGGTTAGCCCCAAATGGGAAATATCATACTATTTATATTTGATGATGACCGTTTTCTTAATATTTGTGAAATGTTATGTCCTATAAGAGAATAAGAACTTTATTTTGATATGGTTCTATCTATGATGAGTCATGCAGATCTCGTTATTTTTTGAGTTATGCGCTCTAAAGTATCTTGGTACACAATTTTGAAATTGTTTTTATCTTGGTCAACGAAAATATACTACATATAAGATATGTGGGTGGAATGGTTCCTATTTTATATTTTATTGATATTTGAGACTTTTAAAATGTTAAGAAAACAGTTTTCTAAAATTTAGTCTCGAATTTCTTACATATACTTTACGAGGTATTCTAAGATAGAATATCAAATCTGCCCTTCATTCCAGTACAAAGTGTTTGTCACTTGGAATGATTCTTTAATGAGAATTGTGTCTCTAAAGAAATAGTGGGAGTAGAATAATCCTGAAAAGGTAAAGAATCGCATGATTCTTCTTCAAATGTTGAAGAAGATAGGTAAAATCCATGAAGATTCATGGATGTATCACTTGTGATTAAGCCCCGCATAAGTTTGACTTTTAAAGGAAGCAATTATAGGCTCCAACTCTAAAAGCGTAAAATGGCTTGAGGCCATGAATCCAAAATGGTTTCATGTATCATTATAAAGTATGGACTTTGATTGATACACCCGGTGGTGTCACAACCATATAGTGTTTGGATTCTCCTAGCAAATGTCATTATTCATGAGATGAGTTTGACAGGAGGCGTACGTGAATAATATAGTTTTCCTTAAATGGAAATATGCAATACGTTGTGTAAGACACATCTTAATATTCATGTAATTATAGTGCGCTAGGTAAATGAGAAAGTTTTAAAGGTTTATTTATAGACCGAAACAAGTATCTAAAAGTTGGAATCTTCGATCTCAACAAAGTGATTCAAAATAATGGTTTTGATTTCTTTGAGATGATGAGAGTATTGTGTATACAAGGAAACTAGTGGGAGTAAACTCTCTTTTATGATTGGCATGTAGTTTACATGCGTTTTCAAGAAATGATATTTTGTTGTCTCGTGGAGACTTATTAGCAAAGATGTTGTTTATTATGCGCTCGTATGACGGGTAGAATACCGATCTAGTCCTTGTGACTGTTATGAATAACATGTAAAAATATTCGTATTAAAGAACCAAGAAAGTGTTCTTATTGTGATGAAGTAATCATTGTAAGCGTGTTACATTGATATCAACTTCAAATAGACAAGTACGGTTCCCGATTGTAATCTGGACACATTTTGTTTATATAAAAAGTAATTGCATGCTGAAATGGTTTCAGGCACGTTACTATGACTAATAGTACAACAAAAATGAGTACTTTGTTGCTTATGAAGCATCAAATAGAGTGCTTGGTTTGAAAAATTAAACCTATACACACTATATACTTTGTTGCTTATGAAGAAACAAAGAGTACATTTGATTTATGAATCAAACGCGTGTTATTGATTTTACTTTATTTAGATAAGGTAAAATAAAAATATGCAACTAATGACCGATGCAATGGTTGCATGTCCTGTACAAAACCTCTTTCGCGGCTATAATATGCATGAAAAGTCATAATACTGCGATTTGTATAAGACGCATTAGCGAGTGGTCTTTATACTACCGAGAGGTCTTCATTTCAGTGGGAGGTTATGTTCGACATGATTCATACGTTTGTATGACATGTTTCTTTTATATGATAAAAGAATTGATTTTGCATTTAATTATGGTATAATTGAATGTTTGTCCCAAAATAGTTTGCTTGCATGGATGGCTTTTTGCTTATGCTATTTTGGATGAACAGGTTGCTTGCATGGATGGCTTTTTGCTTATGCTATTTTGGGTTCGGGTGTGAGCTAGCGGGCGTTGTCCCTGGAAGTTTCACCTCTAGACGATTTTAGCTAGTTTTGCTAAACACTTGTTCTTTGCTAACATTTTAAGAGACCCCGTCTCTTTGTTGTATTTCCGTACTTAGTTTGTAATATTTTGACACTCCTCGTTTTATTTAACTTGCATGTATAAAAGTTTTTTAAAACTACCTATTTCCGCTATATAATTCACATGCTTGTATGTTTTATATTTCCGCATTCGCGAGGGTTGTCACACACATATCCATATCTTTGCAATTGTTTGGGACGTGATTGTCCTTGAATGGTGGTTATGCGTGTGTACGGTGCTTGAATCATCTTTCATATTAGTTAGCAATGCATGTTGTGTCGGTCGTAGTCTAGGTGAGTGACTATATTTTCTTCTCTCTTTCTTATACATATTTACTTACCATTTGCATAATGAGAGAAGAGTGACCCGTGAGAGTCCGAATTTGGTTGAGTCTTGCAAGGTCGAAAGTCTAATTTATTTCCAAGATTGTATAAACTCGTTCTCTTTCGTATTAAGCTTTGTAGCGATTGAATGAGTGCATTAAACTGTTTAGCATTGACTTGTAGCTAGCCCTGAGACTTACTCCATTCCCCTAGGATCATTTAGTTCCATTTATCTGCATCTAGTTTGCTTGAGGACAAGCAAAGGTTTGGTTTGGGGAAGTTTGATGCGTGTATTTTATATAGACTTTTTAGTCCATTTATGCACGCATTTCTATGTCATTTAGGTGATATTATGTCACCATTTGCCCCTATTTGGCTACTTTGTACTTTCATTACCATTTTGTAGGTACAAGCTGCGTAGTAGCGGAAACCGAGCCGAAACAGTCCACTTTTCATGCATTTAGGAGAATGGAAGGAACGGAACAGAAGCTCTTGCATGGGAAAGCGTGAGACCGCTCACAATCAAGCCCAAAGTCATGACTCACACTATGTGCTATGCCAGAAGACCTCGATCGACTATACCTTTGATCGATCAAGGAGGGTTGAAGTAAGGAAGACCTCGATCGAGCTATACCTTTGCTCGATCGAGTGGCAGCTGCTGAAGAGTTGGTCGATCGAGTGGATGAAGTACTCGATCGACTGATTTCCTCAAATAAAAGCCTCGATCGAAGGGTATTTTCCTTCGATCGAGTGGAACCTATCACGGGCCTTAAGTCTGTAGACTAATTAGGGTCTAGAGTCGTGTTATGCATTATATAAGACTCTTATTTACGTCATTAGGAGGAATCCATTATCATTGATTATTAGCAGTCACTTAGCATTAAACATTAGTTTCTGAACTTTACCTTTAGTTTACATTCGGGTTTATCGACGTGGATTTGTTCTTTACGCCGGATTTGCTAAGATTGTAAACTCTTTTCTCTCCTTTATTCTTAATCTTTATTTTAGTCTTGATTACTGTTTACCTTTCTTAATTGCTACGTTACTGTTTTTATGCTTGTTAATTACGATTATATTATGTCCAATGTCATATGTTCAATCGTCTTTATTAGCATCATTAATAGCATGAGTAGCTAATTCCCTTGTATGTTAGGATGAGGAAAACTGTAGTAGAGGCATGATAGGGTAGACTATTTTAGTTAGTCTTGAATATGAGAATCAATCTAAGCAATTTAATTGAGGTTAGTCGAATGAGTGCACGCAGGAGACTAGCTATTTAGTTAACCCCGACTTGGATCGAGAGATTGGAAGGGAAAAGCTTGCTTAGAATTGATAGGTGACTCCTAAGAGGACGAGAGTTAATTAGGAAAATCCCTAGGGTGGTTTGAGACCGAGAGGAGAAAACCCTTGCCCTTCTCATTGATAGATTGACTGACTTAGTTGACCCATAGATGCCGATATTGCAGTAGACCGAATCCTAGCATATTCTTCCTTTATCTGATTTACTTCATATTAATTTCTACCTTTATTTTCTTCCTTTAATCTTATTTAGTTTAGTTTAAAACCAATTCAAAACCCCTAGATTGTGACTGGCAGATTTAGATTACAGTTAGTTAATTTCCTCCCTGTGGAGATCGACCCTACTTCCGCTATCTTCTTAGTTAGTAGACTTAGGCTTTTATTTTTGGTGTATAACGACACGCATCAGTATCCGTAAAATATTTTTAAATTACAAATAGGGTACATTTGCGGGTGTTACAATCACCCCACCTTTTAAAAAGTTTTGTCCTCGAAACTTGAGAGTCGAAAACAAAAGTATCAAGACAAGAATCGGTTTTCAAAATCAACACGAAAGCTTTTACAAGGGAAAACATTTATGAAACGAGGTTCTTCTCGAAAACGGTTTAAGGTAATTTTTTTTATAAGTGCGAAACTTTATTTACGGATCACAAGAGTGCCCGTCGCGAACGAGAACTCTAATTATCCAAATCAAAGCAATGTCGAAATAGCGAAATCGAAAAATGAAAACAAGCGTTAGTATGTGCAGGACTAGTCACCAGACGTCTCCAATAACAAGTCCAAACATCCAACCAAACACAAAATCAAAATGTAAAAGAAAAAGAAATCCATTTTCTCCAAAAAGAGGGTACACAATCCATCTTTAGACTTCTTTGAAACGTTAATTTAGAAATACAATATGCAAATTCGAAGGTTTTCTCAAAGATAAAATCAAGATAAGAAGACATTACACGTACATAGAGCGACTCGCACATCTCACACAAAATTTAGGGTAACAAAATATATACAAAACACGCAAAAACGAAACAAATCAAACTCTTAGGGATATGAAGATCACGATGAAGTCGGCAGGAAGATCTACATGAATTCGACATCACTAACTCTACTAATAAACTAGTCCTCCAAAGGATGAACCTTACCTCAATTACACCTTAACCATTCTAAATCGCTAATCTCTATAAACATTATTTACAACAATCACAATCAAGGAAACAAACATAATTATCTAAGATCCAACTAGCCTCATCCAAGGTCTCATGACCAGGGAAAATCCACAATCCATTATCGATTATAACGATTCCTTAATACGCCCTAACATCCTTAATTCGATCATCACTACGCTCGAGGCCTCAAGTATAAATAGTCACATTAGCAAACTATGGTGGTTACTAATCCTCAAGATAAATGGGTTCACCATTCTAACTCTATAATCCATAACAACTGAGCACTCGCTATCCAAAGCTTGCAACGAACATCTCTCAATCTCAAACTATGATTCCTTAAGAATAAAATAAAATTACTAATTCCAAACCACAAATGGCCAATCACTTGGCAATCCGACAACCATTCAAATCATCTAGTTCATCTAAAACTCAAAATGAATCGATTTTCATTTATGACAATACTCCTCAAACTTTGGTTACCGGCTTAATTACCCTAAAGCAAAGTCTCTTGTAGAATCCACCAATTAGAGACATCTAATTCCCAAATGATATCCTAAGCAACCGTTATAATACCCAACAACAACGAACTATTATTATGATCAACTAAATTCTCAAAATAACACCCCAATACTAAGCTCCGAATCTAAAACCACTAAGAGATGATACATTATCACTATTAGGATTCATTCTAGAGCTTAAGTCCTATTTCCCATGATCAAATACAACATGAAATTTGAATCAATCCAAATACACATATTCTAACTAAAGAATTCCAAAATACATTAACGCTCATTCTCTGAGCCTTACAAACGGGATATCCAATCCACTAGAGAAAAGATTAAGCAGCAACGAGACAGGAAACGATAAGGAATCTCAAGGAGAACACGAGAATAATCAGGCACGAGATTACAAGAGAGGAACGCTGAAAATAACGAGGTCAAAAAGAGACAAAGCAGATAGCAGCGTTATGAAGATATCCGAGTAAGAAAGAAGGTACGAGCATGCGATTTCTTAAAGATCAATTTTGACAAAAACTTGCAAGGATGGAAATGGAAACAGATAATGGTACGAGTAAAGGTATAAGGTTTTAAACAAAATTCTCCTTTCAAACTCAGGGCGATAGTAAAACAACTTAATTATTCTCCTACAAAGGTCTCTAACAAGGGACCATCGTACCACGTACAATCATCAAAGTAAGGTACACCTGAGTTCGATAAATCGTCTACAACTCAATTCATCCATCCGTTCATATAACACGGATTCCAAATTGCGGAATTGCAACTCAACCCAAGTAACATTCTCTCAACTCCAAAATTTGACACATTCTCAAAGGTTTCAAAACCGAAGGACTAACAAGGAATTCTTCATACTAATCTCTTTTCAACTCCTATGGCTCACAAGGTAGAACACCGAACAAAACGTCATCATCGGCATCCTAAGGCATCACCATCATAGCTCATCTAATCAGATTCTACTCATGTCCATAATCCTTAAGTAACATGGTTTAATCTATCACGACGACTTACTACCTCAACCAAGTCTCCGATACCATGATATAAGATCATATCTTTAAATCCAAGAATTATAACCAAGTATTTTTCCACCAAGCATATACCCAAAAGTACACACTAGAAAATCACAAGAAGTCACTTAGTCTCAAGGGCATTTCACAACTCAATGTATCATCCAAATATTCTCACTTAGAACAACTAGCTCCAATTTAGATATTATCCTCAAGACACTCTAATATTACTAAACTCCTAAGTTCAAAAGATTAAATCACTAATGGGTTAAGAAGTCCTAGCCAACTCATTCAACCTTACACCATCAAATACCATGAACTATCCACACATTAGTCATGGCAAGCATCAAGCATTAAAATCATCAAACTTATCTTACTACCTTTCCTAAGAGATACAACCAGTCATCAATATAGGGTGAACTTAGATCTGCACCATTTACCTCAAATCTCAAATTCATTCTAACCAACACTAACATCCCACAAAGTTCAAAATTCTTCCGACCAAGTACAATATGCCACAAACAAAAGGGTGTGGTGTCCACAAAAGGTCACATAAGGAAGTTGAGGGTAAAAATTGATAAGGAGGAGGAAAGTAACAAGAGTAATTTCCAAGGAGAAAAGAAGTTAGATGATGAAGAAGCACTTAGATAGAAGGAAGAGAGCATGATACATTAAGGACGAGAAAAATCATCGACGAGGAAGAAATACACTTCAATTACGCTTGTCAATCTTCAATCTTTGGTAGCGGATACTTCTTCTAGGTAATGCATGATCCTCCTCAAGACGGTAGATACAAACAAACATAACATCACTCAACAAAATCAACAAACAAGTTAGAACCTAACAAACATCAAGTACACCAAAGACTACCACCTTAGGTCCTTAAGTCTACCCATCTCTCATTTATTATTTCAAGGTCAAGTAATTTAAGTTTAGGGTTCACGTGTGTGCGTCGGGAGCGTTTAAGCTCTGATACCAACTGTGACAACCCTCGTGAATGCGGAAATAAAATATAACAAGCATGTGATCAATATAGCGGAAAATACAGTGTTTTTAAAACTTTTTACATGCTAAGATAAAAATACGAGGAATGTCAAATATATACAAACTAAAATAGAATATACTACGAAGAGACGAAGTCTCTCAAAATGTTATCAAATATCAAAGTTATTACCAAACTAGCTAAACAACGTCTAGGGGTGAATCGTCGAGGCCAACGCCCGCTAGCTCACTCCCGAACCCAAAATACAACAAGCAAAATCCATCCAAGCAAGCAACCTGTTCATTCATGAAAAACATGAATGCCACAGTCAGTGGGGAGTAACTCCGGGTTCTCCCAGCCATATCACAAATAACGAACTTAAACAGGAATACAAAAGTAGAAGCATGCATATATAAATATTCATGTGAAGTGCGAGAAGGATAAATAGGCAATTCAATATGTAAAGATATCGGTACATAAAGTACAAAACCGTAACCATCATATTATAGATAGACTCGGGGATGACACTCTTAGACAACCATACACTCACTAGGGCTTGCATCTCACCGTTAGCGGCATAAGCTTGATAAGATTGAGACTCGACAAACAAACCATGCCAAGTCATCCAACGATCACAAATAATCAATTATATAATCATCCATCCAAACGTACGAATACGTTGACAACATCTCTCATGGTAAATGACACGCACTAGCACCGTGTACATGGCAAGAATGATTAAAATCGCATCCACGGGATGACATTTCCCTGAACGCATATACGATTCAACATTTCGTAAATGTAGACTAATTTCCTCCCGGTAGGACGACGATCATAATACGGTCTTAGTCTAAACCTGGCCAGACTCTCGGAATAAACATTTTCTGATTCGACATGCGATGACATTTCGTATCCAAGACTCGGTCATACATAGAAGCCGAGTACCCCAAATTCGGTAAACCTTCACGAAAGAGGCGGACAAGAGCACAAGCATCATAACAAGCGGTACGCTACATGCAATGACACCACCTCGCAAGTATACAACATTTGACGGCCGGGTCGATCAACGCAAAGCGTTCGCCTCCCAACAACGTCGTCATATGCCCACTAACACATGTAATTAAGAAATAAGGATACACTTCCCGTTCCGACATTCCAGCCTTACGAACCAAGAGGTAGCCAGGGGAATGAGAGTACAAAGCACATAACAAATAGTGCTCAAACCATAACATGTGTAAAACCGACTCAAAGTGGGATACATGAAAAACCGTCATAAAACATGCGATACAAGCGAATGGAATATCATATATTCAAAACATTAATATTTAAAGTCATTAAGTAAATTTATACGATAAACGAACCATGCGAATTATTATAAATGAAGACATAAGAAAGAATAACAAAGGAAATGGGCAGCGTGTGCCAGCCGGTTAGGTGGACCGGCTGCCGGCTGCCGGCTACCCGGCTGCCGGCTACCCGGCTGGCACCAATTTAACATTTGAGAATAAGTGAAAATGAAGCGTGATCCAGCTGGTCAAAGGGATCGGTTGCCGGCTACCCGGCTAGATCCTATATTACTCGCGAAAATGAAGAAGTAATTGAGATGTGTCTCAGCCGGTCGGCCGGCTGAGACCTAAGGCATACCAAATTTTCACGTAAAACCAATTTCACATTAGCCACTTCCCAGCCGGTCAGCTAGCCGGTGGCCGGTCGGCCGGCTGGGACCAATTATGCACGAAAATCATTACTTAACACAAATGAACATCAACCAACATCAACTATCATCATCAATCAACAGTTCTCATTAACAATTATCAACTAACAACAACTATTATCAACAACACAAATCCTATGAGTACTAATCATATTCTAAATACGATTACTAACATCAAAAACACATTTAAAACACGTAATGATATCGAGTAACCCTTCACCGTTACCTTTTTGCGTCTTTAATCGATTTCTAAGTCTTCCTCCACTAGATAGTAATCTTTGTCGGGGTCTTGAAGGTCTCCACCTATAAAAAGACGATAAAAGATGAATATTATTCACCTTTGAGAAAGACGGATAAATTGAAAATGACAAAGACGGTAATTTTATTACCAAAAAAGATAGAGGACGATGAGAGGAGAAGATTATGACGAAAATCAACGGATTTGAGTAAGAAATGGATGAGTAAAGAGGAGTTTGATATTGATCACAAATGGGGTTTTGGGTTTTTGGTTACATGAAGAGGAAGAATGTGAGTGGAAAAGTTAGTGAGGGAGTTAGGGTTTGAGGGAGTATAAGGGACTAAGAGGAAAAACATGGAAAAAGCCCAAAAGCGCCTTAAGGCGTAACTCACTCGGAATTTCGAGTAAAGTCCGGAAACGAACTCGGATTTGCTAAATTAGACACGGGAAATTAAATTCTAGACTAAAACTAAATTTCGCTGAAAAGTATCCGTATAATTTTTTTAAATTACAAATAGGGTACATTTGCGGGTGTTACATTAATATTACTATTACTATCACTATTAATACTCAAAACTAAATATTTAATCAATACTCAATAGAAAACTAACCCGAAAGATGTACATAGAGATCTAATTAGAACGATCTACTGATCTACCCATGTGATTTGCCAACAAATGATTTAGGAAAAAATTATGGATTAGGAAAGATGATAAGATATAAGGAAAAATTAGAGAGATATTAGGTGAGAAAAGATAGGGAAATGACCGATTAGAATAAAGGTTATCGTAATATAACCCCTCGCGCAAGAAATAAAGGCACTGCGAACCAGGCTCACTCGGTCGGGTACAAGATCCACTCAACCAAGTTGCTCTACTCAACCGAATGCCAATGTGCCCGGTCGAGTGAGACTGAACAATATCAACCAAAACTCCCCAAAGGTACTCCTAGTTGGTCGAGCACCATATAACTCGACAAGTACTCAGAAAAGGATAGTGAAACCTCGAGGAATCTTAGAAGGCGATTTAGCTCTAAAGTCCGTTCGTATATTACTACCAGTTGACCCAAAGAGGTAAATTCAAACCAAATGAGAATGCCCTAAATTGGTAAAGAAGATATTGTTGAGTGGCTCAGTGCAACTTGCTGAATTCGATAGGAATGACTTCACGAATCCGAGGAATTTAGACCAGCTGAATTAGTATTATCCTTAAGGCGCATTCTCAATGTCATTAACTAAAGTTTTCGGAAATGCTAATTTTTAGGTAGTTTAGGTCGTTAGAATTTTGTTGCACTGCAAATCGCCTTATAAATTGAAAGTTACAGCACAATGTTTTCAATAAGAAATCGCAAAAGAATTTGTGGAACTACGAGCTTGGTTTGATTCTGTTCATAACAAATACGTAGGTAACTCTTTAATAGAGTACAACCGACACAACAACAAAAATGAAATTTTTACGCTTAAACTAGGGATCTTAATAGATAATAACTTGTTTAACATGGGCGATGCCCATCACAACCGTTTTGAAAAAACGACATAACAGCTAAAAAAGAGCAAAAATAATAGTAATAATAAAATATTAAGTAAAATACTACATTGTTCCTTTTCCCTTGCCTTTTGTGTCGTGTAGATTTTCCACGCAAGACAAAGTGTAACACCCCGGTCGAAACCTTGGGTTAGGAGGGGTTACTCACGATAGCTCGCCGCCATGCTCCGTTCTTGACCGACAGATAAACACGGGTCGAAGACTTATTAAGTCGATTTTACGTAACGTCATTTTTTCTGTCACTTTTCTTTTAAACAAAGTTTTAAAAGCGTTTTTTAAACGTTCGTTTAAATAACGATTTCAAGCTCCATAGTTAGCTCGTTTTAAGCTCATTTTTTACTCGATTTTTGATCTGATTCCTCGACCCACTTTCAACTCACCTTGGCCCGAATACCCATGAACTATCCTGTGCTAACCCACGCCCAAAGCCCTCCCATTTAAGCCCATTGCTGAACCTCACAAACAACCCACGTCCTCCGCTCAAACCCGCGCATACTGACCTTCTTTTGAGCTCTATCGTCCCATTTCTACCTATTCAAACCCGTACACACTCACTCCTATACAAACCCTATACAAGATACTACATATCTATGCCTTTCCCCCCAAGTAAAACCACCCAAAAGACCTAGCAATCACTCGAATAAACCAAGTGAATTGCAGCCATTGTACCCGTCTCCATGCTTGTCTACATACACTCCATATCTCCCTCTTATTCTCTCATATCTTCTCATTATCATTTCTCTATTATCTCACCATATAATAAAATATAGTTTACTCAAAGAATAACCATAATAAATAGCACTAAATAATCACAAACGACCCTCACAAATACTCCCTCCAAACCGAGACATCAAGATGACATTCACGGAAAAAAAAATACAACACTATTTTTTGGAAGAACTTTTATCCAACTGATAACCTAATATTCATCCTCTACACACAGACCTAGAAAAGCTCCATAACCACCCTAGAACACCACGAAAATCGAGCCAAGAAGCACACTTTAACATAGCCAAAATCGAGACATTAAGTTGTCTCTTTGTTTGTGTTTGTTACTGCTACGCGACTTTCCGTTTGCTCACATCTACCTTAGATATACTCAAAACTACCAGGCCTACCACACATATCCAGAACACAAATTCTCATTTGTGACGATCGCTATCTGTCACAAGCTTGTAACGGGTCGAATACCTCTCACAAGCTTGCAAGTGGGAGGGCAAGTGGGAAACCATTAATTTCCTACTTGCCCTCCCACTTGCAAGCTTGTGAGAGGGATCCGACCTGTCACAAGCTTTTGACGGATAGATCCGTTACAAGCAAGACTAGTTGTATCCAGAAACTATACCCTCCCAAGATTCTAGAACATCATTTAGATTGAAAATTGACCGTGTAACGAAATCACAAACTTAGTTTCAAAACAGCCTTCCAAAATCCGACGAGTTTACAAATTCAAAAATAAAAATCGTCGAAGACATACCCTTTATCATTTTAAATCTACATACTAAGATCGTAATAGACTCCAAGACGGTGTCCCGATTTACATGTTGGTTAAGGGTGCAAAAATCCCGCCTTACTTCCTTTTTATTTATGTTTTATATTCGTTTTTTTTTATGCACTAACGATACTAATTTTTTTACAATGTTGTTTTGCAAATTTCAAGCGAATTCAATATTTTACTAAGTCAAATATTGTACCTATTCTATGAATATGGATAGGTATGAGACTAACATTAAATCAAATCGATCTTAAAAAATAGAGCGAATGCGTTATGTTTGCAAATAGTACAAAATTGTCTCCCTCGAGACGCTTAGTGGTCTCGGCCGAGATAAGCTAAGGCCAAAGGTCTTATTCCTCTTCTTTATTTTGTTTGTTAATTATCGTAGTATGCTAATAAATAAAAAGATTCGTAAATTTAACATAGGATTTAATTGAATTTGATGTTTGTATTACTTTAAACAAACTTGACAAGAAAAAACAAGTATGACTTTAAATCGATTAATCATGTGTCATTGATGGTGGCTTAATTGAGAGTGTAAAAGCGTGATGTACGGGTATACGTTCGCCCTTCACCTATAAACATATCCTCAACTGAACCATTGTTCGATGACATTACCATGTTTAGTTGTTAACCTAATGAATTAGATGTATGTTTAGGCCATTCCACTTTAAACGATAAATTGAAAATTGATCATTCTACATGTAATTAAAATGAATCTCATTTCTTTCTCACCATCTCGTTAGCATGGGTGTGCGTGTCTATCACCTACCCATTTACAATCTATGACATTGAATTAGTGTCGTTAGTTGGCCATTAGGGGCCGTGTAATTACATGGTTTTGGCCGTGTATCGTCGGCATTGATTTAGTTTATTTATCATTTCGTTATGTCATTTTTAAATCGTATCGTTGTATTTTTTGTATTTTGTATTTTGTTTATTATTTTTTACCATTTAAATTAAGGGACAATTTTAATTCGAGTCAAAATAGTCTTTCAAAAAAACCTTGTTTTATTAGTATAGTTCCCCAAATGGCTCCCTTCTCCTCCAAGCCTTGTGTGTTTTCTTCCTATGTTGCAAATCAAATAAACTCACATGCTAAAACCACTTCTGCGAAGTAACGAAAAGTATTAAACCATATAGAAACAAACTTCATATGCTTAGGGTTTAGTTGTAAAACAATTGGTACATTACATTTCGATCGAGTAGCTACGCATATGTGTGAAATTTGGCACTAGACTTACTAGAGGCCGTTACGAAATGGGTTGGGTTAGATGTCAGAATGCAAAGGACTTCCCAAGACGTACCTTCACCCCTTACTCAAATCTATGGTTTCCAGATGGTCGAATCCACGGGTAGCAAGAGTGATTCAATTATAGTGATTTACGGAGACAAGTGTCTAAGCTTTAATCACTCGTAGTCGATTTCACTTTGTTTTCGATGAAAAGTGTAAAGTTAACTTGAACGGTTCTAAGTTCCGACAAAACTTGGTGGCGACTCCATGTAGGCCTTCATTCGATTCGACTTGAATCCTCTGGTCAAACGTGCCTCTGTCGGATCCCCGCGACGTTTGGATTGCACGGGGGAGAGGGGGGGCGGGGGGGTGTCCACACCTTCGCACTTAATCAAGGACCAAGTATTCCTTCAAGTGTCGCCCCAGCCTCTTCCCTTGGAACAAACCTTTTCCATACACTTAAAATAATGAAGTAGGTCTTATGTGTCTTGCTAATTTTGCTCTTAGGCTCCGATAAAGTTGAAACCGTTCATGTGAAGAATGCTTTGTTGTTTTATCCTATGCCTTGTTATTCGTAATCAATGCCCTTTTCCTTTTGAAATTTCTTCCTAATGGCGGGAGAAGGCTCAGTAGTCCAACGAATTTAGGAAAGAGACACCCAAGTAGGTCGCAAAACAACGGTTTATCTGTTTTAATGCCGATATTGCTTTCGATTTTGCGGGTTTTATCTTTTTTTGCGGCAGAGTAGCCAATTTACTTTTTTTTTTCTCCCTGCCAATTACTAATTGAATAATTTTTTCCCACACTTATGGATTTTATTTTATTTTTTATTTGTAGGTAGCGGGCTACTCCCTTTTCAGTTTGTCAAAATGTAAGAATCGCATTGAAAAAGAAAAATCGTGTACACCCATCAACATTTAAATTTGTCAAAATTCGAAATGTATAAATCAAATTCGAAAATGTTTATCTTACCTTCCAAAATTTGAATGTTCAAGTTCCAGGCCAACGGTCCCTCCAAAATGTCAAAAACTCAAAATAACTTTTTTTTTTGAACATGTTCACCTTCAAAATTCAAAATGTTCAGCACTTGGGTCAATGATCGATCCTTTTTCGCGAAAACTCTAACTAAAAATCAAGAGGTTCTAATGATTGCTATATGATTCATGTTAATGTTAAGTCGTGTCTATATTCGTGAGTCGGGTTTGATTCCGTCGGAAATGGATACGTTGGTCGTAGGCAGTCTTCTTGACGAGAAGTCTCAACCCACAATCTATTCAATTTCAGCAGTAGCAGTTGCAAATGACGAGGTGTCCAGAACTGACAGCTCAGGTGTGACAACCCTCGCGAATGCGGAAATATAAAACAAACAAGCATGTGAAATATATAGCGGAAGTGTGAAGTTTTAAAAACTTTTATACATGCAGGTTAAATAAAACGAGGAGTGTCAAAATATTACAAACTAAGTGCGGAAAATAACAAAGAGACGGGGTCTCTTAAAATGTTAGCAAAGAACAAGTGTTTAGCAAAACTAGCTAAATCGTCTAGAGGTGAAACTTCCAGGGACAACGCCCGCTAGCTCACACCCGAACCCCAAAACATCATATCCAAAAAGGCATCCAAGCAAGCCACCTGTTCATTCATGAAAAACATGAACGCCACAGTCAGTGGCGGAGTAACTCCGGGTTCTCCCAGCCATATCACCTTAAACGTACATATAAGGAAATACAAAAGTAAAATCATGCATATATAGATATCCATGTGAGTTACGATAAGAATAGATATGCAATACGAGATATAATGATAAGTTCATATGGAAATCAAATCCGAAATCATCATGTTATTCAAAGACTCGGGGAAGACACTCTTAGGCAACCGAATACGCTCACTAGGGCTAACATCTCACCGTTAGCGGTATAAGTTTGATAAGATGGAGACTCGACAAACAAACCATGCCAAGTCATGTGATTACCATGAATAAATCCACCATGTTATCATCCATTCACATAACCCCATACATAGACGGTGCCCAATCATGCAATGACCATGAATAATATCATGAAATCACGCATTCAAGAACGACGACACAAAGA
>JAIUZE010023919.1:0-12505 GCA_022085475.1 Heliosperma pusillum | reverse complement strand
TACTAGGCGACCCCCTAAGCAGAGTTGGCTAGTACTTAAGCTGGCTCCATTCCCAAAGTGGAAGCAATTAGGCGCCATGCCCCGACTTGGATATAAACCCACCAAGCCGGGACACAAAAGCTATCATGCGGTGAACATATACTCGTTAAAGATAGTAAGGCCTATCCATGTCATGTTCCAAGATACTCATTTAGAATTAGAATGGTCAAAACGCCATATACTCATAATTCTCTATGGGTATTTAGTCAACACGACATATATCACACAATTAAACAGTCACGGGAAAACTTCCTATCATGTGACTAATTGCATATAAGCAATGCAATACAATATCGCCTCCATATCTACTAAGGCTCATCATTCATTAAATACATCTTTTTTTACTTGAAGAACAAATCCCCGCCCGGAGTCCCGCGACGGGTCATCAGTCCAAAACTGGGGCTGACTAGATCTTAGTTTGACCAAACCTGTTTGGTCAAACCGGCTAGAAACAGAGTCTTTACCATTTAGACTTGAACATAAAATCATCATATTCATTTCATGCTATTTTATTCCAACTTCTAACATGTGAATTATTAAATCTTACGAAACCCGCTTGACTTAAAGGATATCAAATTAAACTACAATCTCGTATTATAATTTCTAACATGTGAGAAATAATAATATTATGAAAACCTTTTAAATAAATAATTTACTTATTAAAATTTTCCACTTGCTAAATATTACAAAACACGATAAAATAACAATAACTCAAAAACCGTCACAAGTCCAAAGGGAGGACCCACGGCCTGTTTTGGGCTGTTTTGGTCGACTTTTCTAAAAACCGTTTCTTAATATTTCCCGCATGCTTAACATATTTAAAACCCGTCAAAACAACAACAAAACAATCAAGTATCGACACAAGGCCAATGACCCATACACGGACCAATCCAGACCGGGTCTGAACCGGCCTGGACCGGCCTGAACTGGGCTGAACCGGCCTGGTTTGGGTCGGTTTTCCAGCCCCCTAAACAGCCACCATACACGGCCAACATCAACCACCACTCTAAATTATTTCTAACATGTTTTAATTAACAAACATCCATTTTAACAACCAATTTAACCATCATTCATACAAAAATCATGATTATGAACAAATCATACAAATATGTCAAGAACACTATCATGTTAAAAATTCATACAACATAATAATAATAACTACTTATCATGTTACTACTAAAAACCATAAATAACAATAACATAAACAAAAACAAAGATGTACATTAATTCGTCGAGTAACTCGGAATCGTGTACTTCGCTAGCAAAAATCATTAGCAACCAAAATAAGAAGTAAAAAAAACACCCGTCTACTCTAATCTTCTTCTAAAATATACGAGTCACCAAACTCGGTCTTCAAAATCTTCTCCTATAAGAAATGACCAAATAACCATTATTATAATTAAACTTGATTTCATTCACAATTCAAGTGTTGAAAACGATTTTGTGGAATTGAAAATAAACTTACGTTGAGATGGAGAAGCGGAGAGGGACTCTAGAACTATAAGTTGGACGGATTGAACGTAACGAAGGTTTTGTGCGATTTTGCTCAAGAACGATGAAGAACGCTCAAGAACACCAAGAACGATTTTGATTATGTTAAAGAAAGTATTAAAAAGGTATTAAGTTGATTTAGTGTAAAATGAAAAGATAAGTGGTGAGTAAGAGTGGAGTGGGTGTCGTGTAAATATAAGGGATTACGGGAGTCGGGTTTTGAATTTGTTGTTACGGGATTGACTCGGGTTTTATAAATGTATTATGGTAATTAATTAGATATTAATAGATTTTAAGATAGTTTAATCAAATATCTAGATATTAATTAGATATTATGTTATTCTAATCAAAAGAAAGAAAATATCTAGTCCTAAGAGAGGAGGAGGAGCCGTGTGATTATATTTGAAAAATAATAAATTTAATTTATTTTAATTTATTAAGATTTATTTGAATTTATGATAATTTAATATAATTATTTTGAATTTATTCGGAATTAAGGAAAAGGTTTTACGATTTAACCCCGAATGTCATTTAACTATTCCCGAGTCAACTTAAGTCCCGAAACAAACCCGAAACCCGACTTTGGCATGGGTCACACGCCCCATGTCATATTTTTCCACTCACTTTAGATCTTTTGATTACTTCTTATTAAACTAATACAAATATCTAAGATATTTGTAACTTTATCGATCCGTCAATTTAAACTCCGCAAATCGCTTAAAAACAGACCCGATTCTCCTATGATCACACGTCTCTTTTTTCCCCTCTTAGGACTTGATATTTTCTTCTTTTGATTACAATAACATAATATCTAAATAATATCTAGATATTTGATTTAATTAACTTAATATCTAATAATATCTAAACAATTACCGTAATATAATTATTAAACCCGAGTCAATTCCGTAACAACAATTTCAAAACCCGACTCCATATTTCTTCTATATGTACACGGCACCCACCCCATTACTCACTAACTACCTTTCCATTTTACAATAAATCAACTTAAGATCTAATTAATACTTTCTTTAATCGTTCTTCATCGTTCTTCGTCGTTCTTCATCGTTCTTCGTCGTTCTTGAGCAAAATCGTCATAAAACCTTCGTTACTTATTCAAATCCGTCCTAACTTATATTTCTAGAATCTCCTCTTCGCTCTCCATCTTCAAGTACGGTTTATTTTCAATTCCGACAAAATCGTTTTCAACACTTTAATTATGGAAAAATCAAGTTTTAATTCTAACAATATTATTCTTGTCATTTCTTATAGGGGAAGATTTTGAAGACGGGTTTGGTGACTCGTATGTATTAGGAGAAGATTAGTTGACGGGTTTTTTCTTTACTTCTTATTTTGGTGCTACTTGATTTTGCTAGCTAAGGTAACGATTCCGAGTTACTCGACGAATTAATGTTACATATCTTTTGTTTTAGTTTGTATTATTGTTATTTACGATTTTTAAGTAGTAACATGATAAGTAGTTATTATTATTATGTTGTAGGAATTTTTAACATGTTTAGTGTTCTTGACATGTTTGATGATTTGTTCATAATCATGATTTTTGTATGCATGATGGATGAATTGGTTGTTTAAAATGGATGTTGTTAATTAAAATCATGTTGGAAATAATTTGGGTTTGTTGATTTGTTGGGGCCGTGTAAGGAGGCTGAAAAACCAGCCCAAACCAGGCCGGTTCAGGCCGGTTCAGGCCGGTCCAGGTCCGGTCTGGATTGGTCCGGGTATTGTCCTTGGGGTTTGTGTCGATACTTGATGGTTTTGTTGTTGTTTTGACGGGTTTTAAATATGTTAAGCATGTTGGAAATATTAAGAAACGGTTTATAGAAAAGATGACCAAAACCGGTCCAAAATGAACCGTGGGTCCCCTTGGACTTGTGACGGTTTTAGAGTATTGTTATTTTATCATGTTTTGTAATATTTAGCAAGTGGGAAATTTTAATAAGTAAATTATTTAATTAAAAGCTTTTCATTATATTATTATTTCTCACATGTTAGAAATTATAATACGAGATTTTAGTTTAATTTGCTATCATGTAAGTCAAGCGGGTTTTCGTATGATTATAATAATTCACATGTTAGAAGTTTTAATAAAATAACATGAAATGAATGTGATATTCTTATGTTCAAGCCTCGATGGCTAAGACTCTGTTTCTAGCCGGTTTAACCAAACGGGTTTGGTCAAACTACGATCTAGTCAGCCCCGTTTTGACTGATGACCCGTCGCGGGACTCGGGTCGGGGATTTGTCTTCAGGTAAGGTATTATTTAATGAATGAATGAATGAGACTTAGTAGATATGAGGCGATATGATATTTGAATATGATTTATATGCAATTAGTCACCTGATAGGAAGTTTTTCCCGTGACAGTGTAATTGTATGATGTATGTCGTGTTGACTAAGTACCCATAGAGAATTATGATTATATGGCGTCTTGACCATTCTAATTCTAAATGAGTATCTTGGACCATGACATCGATAGGCCTTGAAGCAGGAGCTAGGGGAGCAACCTCATTTGGCAATCCAGTTCAGACAACAACCAACAAAGACACCCATGTTCAGTCTAAGGCAGATCAAGTCCAAACAACTAAGTTTTCAAAAGCAACAAAAGGTAACCATGTCCAAGCAACACACAATCAAGTTATGACACCATCAAAGGCTCATGATCAAGCAACAACAACATCTACACAAGCCATGCCAACCAGAGTAACAAGGTCCCAAATCAACAACAGCCAGAAGGATTCCACAGACACAAGTACCAGTTCCAGGCCACATATCCTACAGCAATTGTCCAAGCAAGGGCTCCAACTTCTTTTCCCATCTAGTTGAGGTCCTTAGCTACAAAAAAGTCCAGGATAAGTTTTCCAAATTATCCTTGGAAGTTCAAGTAAAACAGCCCACAAGTTAACCAGTCACTTTGAGAGCCAGGCTGGTTTCAAGACCAATGGATGAACAAAGGCATCTTACTTTTGTGTGACCCTTAGTAGTATTAATAAGGACGTTGGAAGGAGCTTAGAAGTCCCTCTCAAGGTTCCATTTGAAGCACCAGACAGCCAAAACAACCCCAAAGAAAACTGCTCAAACAATGCCATTTCAGGAAAGGAGACAAACTTACTTTTCAGTTGCTTTTTCTGAAGTTGTTGCAGTCTGTTTTTGCTCGTCTTACTAGTAGACTTTTGTATCTCATTTGTTGTTATTTCAAGGGTCCTTTAAGCCCTTAGATGTAGTCTTATGTTGGATGGTGAGGATCTTTTGTAATGCTCTATATAAAGAGCCTTTTGCCTTGAAAGAAACTCAGAATGCTGAATGATAAAAACCAGAGTTTTCACTCTTTCTTTGTTAACCTGTGCCAGCCTTGGTTAGCTCTCAACCCTCAACAAACTTGTGCTAGTCTTAGTTTGTTGGCCTGAGTTAGGGTCATTCACTTGTGCTTGTCTTAGTGAGTGAGTTTAGCTTGGGATTCACTGCATTTAGAACTACCTGTGCTTGTCTTGGTAGTCCTGAATACAGGGTTTATCTATCTTGTCCTTGTCTTGTGTTGTATGTTTTCTATTCTTGTCTTAGCCCCTAGTTTGGTGTTTCAAATTGGTTATCAGAGCTAAGGTTTATTTCTACTGTGAGTTCATTTAACCAAACTACATTCAAAACTACAAAAATAGCCCAATGAGTGAAGAGAGATTGGCAGGAGTAGAAGCAAGGATGGAGGACCTGGCTGGGGTTGTAACCACCCTAACCAGAGCCTTGGATCAGGTGATAGGCAACCAAATATTTGCTGGAGGAAGAGGCAGAGGTCGTGGGAGAGGCCTAGGTCCACCAGGAGGCAGGGTCAGACCACCTGAAGAGGAGGAACCTTCAGACTCAGATGAATCCACAAGGAGCAGAGCTTCAGGGCATGGCCTCACTGATAAACACCTCAAGGTAGACATTCCTGAGTTTTCTGGTAGCTTAAATCCTGATGATTTGTTAGAATGGCTTAGGGATATAGAGAGAGTCTTTGAATACAAAGGATACAATGATGCTAAAGCCTTTAAAGTAGCTATTCTGAAATTGAAAGGGTATGCTTCCCTGTGGTATGAAACCATGAAGAGTCTAAGGGCTAGGGAGGGTAAGGAACCCATCAAATCCTGGTCTAAGTTGAAGAAAAAAATGTTGAACAAGTTTGTTGCTAAGGATTATACTCAGGATTTGTTCATCAAGCTGTCTAAACTAAAACAAAATGAAAAATCTGTTGAGTCTTATCTGAGAGAGTTTGAGCAGCTTACCCTTCAATGTGACATCACTGAGAAACCTGAACAAAGGATTGCTAGATTCCTAGAAGGCCTAAGCCCAGGCATTGCTAACAAGGTTAGGATGCATCCCCTATGGTCCTTTGAGGATGTGGTTAACCTATCCCTTAGGGTTGAGAAAATGGGGAAGGAAACAACCAAGTCTTTCACCAAACCTGCTATAACTAAACCTTATGCTGGGGTCAGAATTGGGGAGGGTCCTAGGACTCCCATAACTTTTAATAGGAACCCCTTGGACAAGGGTAAGGCACCTGTAAGTCAGCAACCTACCCTCACCCCTTCAGAAGAGAAGAGAAAATGTTATCAATGTCAAGGTTATGGCCACTTTAAGAGAGACTGTCCCTCAAGAAGAGCTGCACTGTAATTACTCAGGAAAGTAGCAAATTCAGTAGGTTTCTTGCTTGCAATACACACACACCAAGGAAGATACAAAAGGACTCGAAACAACTAAGAAAACCTTACACTAGATAAGGAGGGGTAACAAGATAGACCCTTATCCAGCACAAAGCAAAGATATAGGGGGTGGTGAGATTAGTCCAACACACAGTAAAGACTAAGGACACCGTGATATCAACCCAACACACAGTAAAGATTGACAACACCTTAACAAGACTCAAGCAAATGCCCAGAGTTTGTAGTTTGAAAAACACAATGGTTTTCAGTTTTAATCATTCATTCAATTCTGTTTTCTTACAATGAGAAGTGCCCCTTATATAGGGGGATACATGACTAGATAATAATCCCTAAGATCTAAAAGTTCATCCAAGGGTGGAGAATAGAAACTAGAAACAATTACATAAAAACTGAAATTGAAAAGTATGAAAATAAAACAAGTTAATTCCTATTGGTTGTTGAAAGTCTTCCCTTGTTGCTTTCCAATGTGAGTAGGTGACATACTTGCAGCACAAAGAATCAAAAAGGAGCTTAGAAATCAGTCCATGTCGTGCCATAGGGCAGGTGCAGCTGGCAAACAAAGGGAAAGAAACAACAAGCCAAAAGAGGACCACTAGAGGTCGCTTTCAGTTTTCAGAAATTGTTCCTTGCATTTTCTCAAGGCAAAGATGTCCTTGAACTGAACCAAGGCTTGTCACTTCTCATCCCATGACATAAGGATATTATTAGGATCATTATCCATCTTAGGACGTGCTAATTTGCAGCTGAAAGAACTCAATTGCCCCTGACTGATGCTTGCAACAAAAAGAACATTACAGTTGCATTCTGGAACCAGACCTCATTTGAAGCATCCATATCTCTTGACTCAGAATGAATTAAAATGACCATGATAGCTCATATTAAAGCTAGAGATGTTAGCTTTCATGTCAAAAAAGAATCAACCCCAAATGATGTCTTGAATTCGAGATACAGAGGTTTGAGTACTAGCAGGTCACTTGCATTTTGTTCAGCAGCATTCCAGAATACAGGGGCATCTTGCAGATGCTCTCATTTTATGCACAGATAGAATTAGGAGACCCATGAGTAGCCAAATTGAAGATATATGAGTTAGCTTTCTTCTGAATTTGGAATCATTCAAAAATAGTTTCTGGAACTTCAGTTATAAGCCTTTGAGTAAGTACAGGTCAAAAGTGAATCCTCATCAGACTTCCTGTGCAGCAGCATGAACTTTGAAAAATCATATCTCCCAGCTCAGATGGAATAAAAATACTCATGATGATTCAAATGAAAGATAATGAAGTTAGATTTCATGACCAAAAGGAATAAACCAAAAATATCCAGCCAATGTTGAGTTATTCAGCCTTGAGTGTCGACAGGTCATTTCTGAAAAGCTGAGGAGCATCCATGCATGACAGTCTTTGAAGCCCTCGTGTGAACAACCTACTCAATGAATGTTGTTGATTCCAACTCCATATGAAATAGGACTCTTTCAAGAACCCAACCATATAAAGAACTCAAATTTTCACCATGTAGAACTCAAGATATGAGCTATTGAAGTTGACCCAATTCTGAAAGTATTGAGACTATTCTGAATTGTTTAGCATGCCTTGTTTTTAACTCATTTTGCTTCACTTGGTATTGTATTTCATATGTGATCAATGGCAAATGTGATGGTCTCTATGTTGGAGCAAATATTGAGTGACCCATGCCTTAACTCCTGTTGCAAGAGCCTTGACAGCAGTGGAAGTCATGGAATGGGAGAAGGAAGGGCTCATTGAGTATGAGCAGGAGGAGGAAACAGGAGAACAGGAAGAGGAAGGTGATGCCCCTTTGGTAGTAGCCCCACCAGACACTGGTCACAACCTTGTTCTTTGGAGGGTTATGCACTCTCAGCATCAACCCCTAGAAGAAGACCAGAGATCTCTAATCTTTAGGAGCAGGTGTACTATTCAAGGGAGGGTTTGTAATGTTATCATAGATGGGGGAAGTTGCACCAATGTGGCCTCAGTTACCTTGGTTAACAAGCTTGACTTGGAGACCAAACCCCACCCCAACCCTTACAAACTCAGATGGCTGAACAAGGGTGCTGAAGTAAGGGTTGATCAACAATGTTTAGTGTCCTTCTCTATTGGAGGCACCTACAAAGATGAGGTGACTTGTGATGTAGTGCCTATGGATGCATGCCATTTACTGCTGGGCAGACCATGGGAGTTTGATAAAGATGCCTTGCATAAAGGGAAGAGCAATGTGTACACTTTTAGACATGGGAATCAAATGATAGTCTTGACACCTTTACCCCCAAACACTAGGGACTATGGTAGTCCTAGTACCAGTGGATCCAAGGAGGTTCTTTTCCTCACAGAGGCAGCCATGCTCAGAGAGGTGGAACAAGAGCAACCTGTATATTTCCTCTTATCCAAACAGGTTGAGGAACCAGTTGAGGTGCCCCCAGAGGTAAAGAAGCTGATCAGTGAGCATGAGGATGTATTTCCAGAAGAACTACCATCAGGACTTCCCCCCCAAGTCCACCCAAGAGTTGCAGAGGCAGGTGGAGGAGCTGATGTCAAAGGGATTTGTCAGGGAATCTTTGAGTCCTTGTGCAGTGCCTGCCCTCCTAGTCCCTAAGAAGGATGGTTCATGGAGAATGTGTATTGACAGCAGGGCCATTAACAATATCACTGTCAAGTACAGGTTCCCCATCCCAAGGCTGGATGACATGTTGGATGAGTTAAGTGGAGCCAGTCTATTCTCCAAGATAGATCTTAGGCAAGGTTACCACCAGGTGAGAATCAGGGAGGGGGGTGAGTGGAAAACAACATTTAAAACCAAGCATGGGCTCTATGAATGGCTGGTGATGCCATTTGGTCTCTCCAATGCCCCTAGTACATTCATGAGACTTATGACTGAAGTCTTAAGGCCTTTCATAGGTCAGTTCATTGTGGTGTACTTTGATGATACCCTGGTCTATAGTAAGGGCAAATCTGAACATCTGAACCATCTAAAGTTGTTGTTTCTGAAACTGAGAGAGCATAAGCTCTTTGGGAAAATGGAGAAGTGTACTTTCATGGCTGAGGAGGTTAAATTCTTGGGGTATGTCATCTCTGCCAAGGGCATATCTGTGGATCAGGAGAAGATTGCAGCCATCAAGTCTTGGCCTATTCCCAAGAATATCACTGAGGTTAGGGGTTTTCATGGCCTAGCCTCCTTCTATAGGAGGTTCATACAGGGATTCAGCACTATCATGGTGCCTGTAACAGAAGGGATGAAGAAGGGTGAGTTCAAGTGGACTGAACAGGCACAAGCAGCCTTTGAGCTCATCAAAAAGAAGCTTTGTGAGGCACCTATACTAGCTCGACCTGATTTTGATCAGCTATTCGAAGTAGAGTGTGATGCAAGTGGGGTAGGGATTGGAGCAGTACTCATCCAAGGAAGGAATCCTGTGGCCTTCTTCAGTGAGAAGCTCCATGGGGCTAAGCTCAATTACTCCACATATGACAAGGAGTTTTATGCCTTGGTGAGAGCCCTCATGTACTGGAGCCATTATCTTAAACCCAAGCCTTTTGTACTTCACGCTGATCATGAGGCCTTGAAATACATAAATGGCCAACACAAGCTCAGTGCAAGGCATGCAAAATGGGTTGAATACCTTCAGTCCTTCAACTTCTCAAGCAAATACAAGGAAGGTAAGTCAAATGTGGTAGCAGATGCCTTGTCGAGGAGACATTCTATGTTGGTGACAATCCAACAAAGGGTGCTAGGCTTTGAGTTTATGAAGGAGCTGTACCAGGATGATCCTGATTTCATGGAGGATTGGTTAACCCTGCAGAACAGTCCTAGAGTAAAAGAGAACAAGTATCAGCTGCAGGAAGGTTACATGTTTAAGGGGAACAAATTGTGTGTCCCTAGGGGCTCATACAGGGACCTATTGGTGAGGGAAGTCCACTCTAATGGGCTAGCAGGACATTTTGGGGTGCAGAAGACCATGGATATCCTGCAAGCTCAGTTTTACTGGCCTAGGATGGAAGGGGATGTTCAAGCTATTCTTAGGAGGTGTTCTACTTGCCAAAAGGCAAAGAGTTCTTTCCAAGCAGGACCTTACACTCCACTGCCTGTACCTGACAAACCTTGGGAAGACATCAGCATGGATTTCATTGTGGCTCTGCCCAAGACTCCTAGGGGGAAGGATTCCATCATGGTTGTGGTTGACAGATTTAGCAAAATGGCTCACTTTGTGCCATGTAGGAAGACTGAGGATGCCTCAGGGGTTGCTGAGCTTTACTTCAACGAAGTAGTCAAACTACATGGAGTGCCTAGATCAATTGTTTCAGACAGGGATACAAAGTTTATGAGTTACTTCTGGAAGACCCTGTGGAAGCTCCTAGACACCAGGCTGCTTTTTAGTACATCCCACCATCCTCAAACTGATGGTCAAACAGAAATCTCCAACAAAACCCTAGGGAGAATACTGAGGTGCATTGTGAAGAAGTCACTAGGAGATTGGGATCTCAAACTAGCCCAAGCAGAATTTGCCTTCAAGAGGGCCCCTTCATCAAGTACTGGCCACAGTCCCTTTGAGGTGGTCTATGGCAGCAACCCACTCATGCCTATGGAGCTATCCAATGTGCCTAAAGAGATACTGAACTATGATTCCAAGAAAAGGGTGGAACAAATGCTCAGGTTGCATGAACAGGTTAAGAGAAACATAGAGAAGACTAATGAGCAGTACAAAATCAAAGCCAAGGTGCCAAGAGGAAAGAAGGAGTTTCAAGCAGGTGACCTGGTGTGGTTACACCTCAGAAAGGAAAGGTTCCCAAGAAAAAGAAAGAACAAACTTATGCCTAGAGCAGAAGGCCCTTTTGAAGTCATAGAGAAGGTGGGAGCTAATGCTTACAAGGTGGATTTGCCAGGAGAATATGGAGTTCATGGCACATTTAACATAGGAGACCTTAGCCCCTACTATGACAGTGAAGAAGAGAACCCTGGAGATTTGATGCTCAAATCTTTCCAACCTGGGGAGGATGAAGCAGGAGCTAGGGGAGCAACCTCATTTGGCAAGCCAGTTCAGACAACAACCAACAAAGACCCCCATGTTCAGTCTAAGGCAGATCAAGTCCAAACAACTAAGTTTTCAAAAGCAACAAAAGGTAACCATGTCCAAGCAACACACAATCAAGTTATGACACCATCAAAGGCTCATGATCAAGCAACAACAACATCTACACAAGCCATGCCAACCAGAGTAACAAGGTCCCAAATCAGCAACAGCCAGAAGGATTCCACAGACACAAGTACCAGTTCCAGGCCACATATCCTACAGCAATTGTCCAAGCAAGGGCTCCAACTTCTTTTCCCATCTAGTTGAGGTCCTTAGCTACAAAAAGTCCAGGATAAGTTTTCCAAATTATCCTTGGAAGTTCAAGTAAAACAGCCCACAAGTTAATCAGTCACTTTGAGAGCCAGGTTGGTTTCAAGACCAATGGATGAACAAAGGCATCTTACTTTTGTGTGACCCTTAGTAGTATTAATAAGGACGTTGGAAGGAGCTTAGAAGTCCCTCTCAAGGTTCCATTTGAAGCACGGTTCCATTTGAAGCACCAGACAGCCAAAACAACCCCAAAGAAAACTGCTCAAACAATGCCATTTCAGGAAAGGAGACAAACTTGCTTTTCAGTTGCTTTTTCTGAAGTTGTTGCAGTCTGTTTTTGCTCGTCTTACTAGTAGACTTTTGTATCTCATTTGTTGTTATTTCAAGGGTCCTTTAAGCCCTTAGATGTAGTCTTATGTTGGATGGTGAGGATCTTTTGTAATGATCTATATAAAGAGCCTTTTGCCTTGAAAGAAACTCAGAATGCTGAATGATAAAAACCAGAGTTTTCACTCTTTCTTTGTTAACTTGTGCCAGCCTTGGTTAGCTCTCAACCCTCAACAAACTTGTGCTAGTCTTAGTTTGTTGGCCTGAGTTAGGGTCATTCACTTGTGCTTGTCTTAGTGAGTGAGTTTAGCTTGGGATTCACTGCATTTAGAACTACCTGTGCTTGTCTTGGTAACCCTGAATACAGGGTTTATTTATCTTGTCCTTGTCTTGTGTTGTATGTTTTCTATTCTTGTCTTAGCCCCTAGTTTGGTGTTTCAGGCCTTACTATCTTTAACGAGCATATGGAGTTTACAGCTTGATAGCTTTTGTGTCACTGACTTGGGCCTTTTGATACCAAGCCGGGGGCATGGCTGCCTAATTGCTTCCACTTTGGGAATGGTGCCAGCTTAAGTACTAGCCAACTCTGCTT
>JAIUZE010023918.1:0-20098 GCA_022085475.1 Heliosperma pusillum | reverse complement strand
AGTACAAAGCACATAGGAAATTTGTGCTCAAACCGTAACATGTGTAAAAACCGACTCAAGTGGGACATACCAAAAACCGTCACAAAACATGCGAATAGGAGATTATATAAACTTAATTATGATAAAAATGAATCAATACATGATACATAAGCATTAGAACAAGTTTATGAAGCATAATGAATAATAACATAGATCACCTCTCCAAAACAACGTTGTTTGGAAACCAACGAAAACAAGGGTCCACTTCAAACAGTCATAACTAGAGTTCTAAACATGAAAATGCAGAAATTCTAAATGGAGGTGATAGCTTATCCTCTTACGATTCCAACGGGATGTCACAAGCCCAAAACAAGCAAGTAACGAAGGAGATATGGTCGTTTTACGAAAAGGGGTCAGTGCAAGAAAACTGCAGTTGGCCGCGCGTAACGCAGCCAGCGCCACCACGACGCAGCCTGCGTCCTACGACGCAGCCTGCGTCCCACGATGCAGCCAGCGTCCTACACGGGATTCAGGCACAATCAAATCCCAACAAGTTATCAACCAAAAATCCTCATTTATCATCACAAAACATCAATTCTCATATCAATTAACAACTAACAACAACCAACAACAACAACACAAGTCCTAAGCATACTAACCATAATCTAAATACGATTACTAGCCTAGAAAACACATAAAACACGTAAATGATATCGAGTAACCCTTCACCGTTACCTTTATGCGTCTTTAAACGATTTCTAAACCTTCCTAGTCTCCACATACAATTAGATATAATAAAAGATGAAAATAATTCACCTTTGAGAAAGACGGATAAATTGAAAAGCGAGAAAGACGGTAATTTTATTACCAAAACGAATAGAGGAAGCTAAGAGGGGAAGAATAAGACGAACTTACGAGAATTTGAGCGAGAAACGAATGAGTTATGACGATTCTAAGATGGATCAAAAATGGAGGCAAGGTTTCTTTGGATTCTTAGTGATGAAGAAATGTTGAGTTGAGTTGTGTTTGTGTGAGGGAGTTTGGGTTTAGGAGGGAGTATATGAAAGGTGAGTGGAAAAGTCAAGAAAAGTCAAAGACGACTTAAGACGGGATTCACATGAAATCTCGCGTAAAATCCAAATACGAACTCGGAAATTCTAAATTCGACTCGGAAAATTAAATTCTAACTTATAACTAAATTTCGCTGAAAAGTATCCGTAAAATATTTTCATTATAAAAATAAGGTACATTTGCGGGTGTTACAAGCACGACGAAGCCATTTCTTGAACCATCTTGGGTGTAACGATTAGGAGAATACCTACTTTGGTATTTGTTCTTAGGCCTTTATCTAGGACCGAAGGTTATTTCTTAATCTTTTGTTTATATTATGCAATTTCATTTATGACTAGAAATTCATATAGTTATAATTTCATTATAATCCGAAATTTCTAAAGGGATGTAAACCGTTATTTCCCACAAGTGGTATCAGAGCAATTGGCTATGAAATTATTTTATATATTTTCATATTTGATGAAATATAAGATTAGAAATTTTTGTTTTGTTTTTTTTTGTTTTTGTTTCGGCTGAAAGAAGAAAAAAAAAATTAGGGTTTTTTTTTTGGTACTGTTCACGGTACTGTTCACGGCCAGAAAAATTGAAAAAAAAATTTTTGTACTGTTCACGGCACATGTTCAGCCGTGAAGAATTTTTTTTTTTTGCCTTGTTTTTCCTTTTTGATTCATATATGTTGTTATTTTAATATGTTAAGATAATAATATAATGAATTTGTTGATATTTTGATTTAATGAGGATTAAATTGAAATGTAAAAGGAATTTGTTTTGGATGTTAAAGAACATTCATTGTGCTAAATTTTTCGATATGAATATACAAAATAATTATGATTAGTTGAGTATTTTGATAATCGATTAATCATGATTTAGATATTCATTTTAAAAGGTTAATTTGAATCATCTAGTTTGTATCAATGTTTAATAATGATTAGATGTTGAATGTTTGTACCGATCTAGTTTTATTAGCATGATCAAATTAAAAAGATTAATTTGTGTTTGTTTTGTTTTTTTAAAACCGAGAAAAAAAAAAAAAAAATTTGTACCTGCTACTGTTCACGGGTACTGTTCATCCGTGAATAGTGAAAAAAAAATTTTAATTTTAATTTTTGTTTTGTTTATTGCATTATAAAGATAATGTATGTTGTTTTGTTGTTGTGAAAAAGTTCACAATGATAGATACCCTATTATTTTAAAAAGGTTTAAAATAATGTTGAATTTAATTTATGTTATACCCGATAATATGAATTAAATTGGATTATGGTTGATTAAAATTGTTGTGTACAATTAAGGAATTGTCACATAATTTTGATCATTTTAAAGGTGGTTTGGATAAATTAAACATCATAATTAATGAATTATGTCTTGAAGGTTTAATTTATTTTGTTGATGCATTTTATTTTGTTGAATGAATGAATGAATGGATGAATGGATTATTTTGGTATTTTTTACAAAAGGTTGTAATTTGTATTGCTTAGTGTGGCCTTAGTAGATTGTGTTATCGTAATGATGGTAACATGGTCTTTGATGTAAATAGGTTTATATTTTGTAATTTTAAAATTGTATTTTTGAGAAGACCAAAGATGGAGATCGGATAGCTCACTCCCGCTACATGGATCAAGATGAAACATGAAGTCAAGCTTCTAGGGTCCATAAGGATGGATTCCAAAGTGTATTTTTGTTCTATTTTGATAGGATAGGCCACACTAGGACTTTGTACTTTGTTTTTCATTTTTCCGTTCTTATTGTTTTTCTTTTGCATAATAGTTATTGCATCATATTCCGCCTAAACCAAACCACCTACTACTTAATTGCATGAAAATTGACTCATATAGATTGTATGTTAATTATCATGGACATCCAGATGTCAATCAATGTTCTAAAAAGCTATCATCTTAAATTATTCATTCTCAAATTGCTAGATCATTCGTTCACTAAAATGAATAAAATTAAAGTTGATGGACCTTCCTCTAAAACCAAAAATGGAGATTAGTCTTTATAGGGAAAACTGCTATGACTCCCATCTTCTTCGGTAGACATATAGGACCTTACCTTCCATATGATCCCTTCTACATTGGGTAAGTAGCATGTGTTGACCTATTTTACCTCAACATTATAGTCCGAGTAATATCTCGTGATTATGATCGACTAAAGATAGAATTTACAGAAATTTATCGACCAGGAATTCTAAAAGTAGAATTAGTCAAGAAGTTGGCTTATCAATTTACAGAAATTGAGTCTTGGGATCATTTATATAATACTTGAGGGAGGTCAATTGTATAAATGCAAGAGTCTTCGCATTAATCAGTTTTGCATTTGACTTAATTAAAACAATGAAAATGCTTATTATGTTTTATCTCCTTTCTCGCAGTGTAGGATTCATTTATATCGATAAAACTGTTATAACAAATGGCTGGACATGCTGATGCCCCTATGCCAAGTGCCACGCTCGCACGCGAATCCTGGCTTAAGATGTTCATGGACAATATGAATCAGTACACGCGACTGAAGAATAACGGGTCCAACTTTGCGGACTGGGAGGCTTCATTACGGAATGCTGCCATAGCTGACGGTAAGCTCAAGTACTTGACTGAGCCACTACCGCCTAACCCAGGCCCCAATGTAGGAGCAAATGAATCACTTGCTTATAGTGATTTCGTAATGGAGGCGGGTGCGATAAAGAACGTACTCATCTTTTCAATGGAATCCAATTTGCAAAGACGATTCATTGCCCAAGGTGCAAACAAGATTTTCACCACGCTCACTAACGAGTTCTCAAAAGCACCGCAGATCGTTATGTATGAGCTTACCACTCGCTTCTTTGAAGCGAAACTCCAGAAGGGCCAACCGGTTAGCCCACACATTCTCGATATGATCGAGAATCTCGAAAAACTGGAGGCACTTGATTGCAAAATCAAAGAGAGCGTGGTCATTGACCGCATGCTTCATTCACTTCATGATGGTTTTGCCCAATTCAGGGCAAATTACTATATGAATGATTTGAAGAGAAATCCTCATCAGCTACACTCACTTCTCATACAGACTGAGAAGGATCTGAAATTGAGTGGGAGCCTGAAGCAGGACGTTCTCATGATTGCAAACAAGGGTAAGGGTAAGGGCAAGGCTCAGGCCGACCTAGCTGTAGGGAAGCCGAAGTTCAAGAAGCCAGGAAAGGGCAAGAGTGGGCCTGGTGAGACTAGCAGTAGCTCACAAGGCAAGACAAAGAGCAAAGAAAACATGGAGTGCCACCATTGCCACAAGACTGGGCATTGGAGGCGGAACTGTCCCGTGTATGCTGAAGACGTAAAAGCAGGTCGCGTCACTCCTGTTGGTATGTCTTCTTTTATTCATATGATTGAGATTAACCATGCAAGTTTCGGAACTTGGGTACTTGATACTGGTTGTGGTTCTCATCTGTGTAATCATTTGCAGGGCCTAAGAAACATCAAAACTCTCGAAAAGGGTGATGTGGACCTGCGAGTGGGGAATGGAGCAAGAGTAGCTGCCGTTTCAGTGGGAACATATGTAATCCAACTCCCAAGTGGATTTGAGTTATTTTTAAATAACTGTTACTATGTACCCAGTTTATCTAAAAACATTATTTCTGTTTCCGTACTCGATAAGAACGGTTTTTCATTTGTAATATAGGATAATAGCTGTATTTTCTCCTTTAACGAAATGATTTATGGTAAAGCAGTTTCCATGAATGGGTTTATGTTTTAGATCAAACCACAGATATATTGCATGTGAGTAATAAAAAGGTAAAGGTTGGTGACAAAGATCAAACCTATCTATGGCATTGCCGTATGGGACACATAAATGAAAAACGCGTGAAGAAGCTCATTGACAATGCGACTATCTCCCCTATTTGACTGTGAATCTTTTGGCACGTGTGAATCATGTCTCATAAAAATGACTCGAATTTCCTTCAAAGGTGTTGGAATGCGCGCTGCTGACCTATTAGGACTCATACATACTGATGTGTGTGGACCTATGTCAATCAACGCTAGAGATGGCTATAGATATTTTATCACTTTCACGGACGATTTGAGTAGATATGGATATGTCTACTTAATGAAGCACAAAAGTGAGTCCTTTGATAAGTTCAAGGAATACCAGAATAAGGTTGAAAACCAGCTGGGTAGAAAGATTAAAGCACTACGTTCAGATCGTGGTGGCGAATATCTTTCGAATGAGTTTGATCAACACCTTAAAATTTGTGGTGTAGTACTACAGTTAACTCCACCTAGAACACCTCAATTAAATGGTGTGTCCGAACGGAGAAATCGAACATTACTTGATATGGTTCGATCCATGATGAGTCACATGGTAGTGCCTGATTCACTGTGGGGCTATGCTCTTTTGTCAGCTGCTCTTATACTTAACCGAAGTCCGTCTAAAGCTGTTGACAAGACTCCATTTGAAATGTGGAAGGGAACAGTCCCTAACTTGTCCTTTATTCGGGTTTGGGGCTGCGAGCCTTATGTCAAGTGGAGACACGAGGATAAGCTCGGCCCGCGATCGGTCAAGACATACTTTATTGGTTATCCAAAAGGAATGTTTGGTCATTACTTTTATTCGCCTACCGAACAACGTGTTTTTGTTGCGGCTAGTGCGAAGTTTCTAGAGAAAGAGTTTCTCGAGAACATGACGAGTGATAGAACCTTTGATCTGTCGGAGATTCAAGAATCAACAACTGAAGAACCGATGAAGGAAGATATTCCTTCATCTTTTGCTGCGGTTAATATTCCTGAGGAACCTAGAAGGTCGGGTAGAGTCTCCATACCTCCAGACAGATACATTGGTATGGTCGAGGAGAACGATAGAGACGATGTTTTGCTTTTAGAGACTAACGAACCCGCTACCTATAAAGAAGCCATGACCTGTTCCAACTCAAAGCTATGGCTTGAGGCCATGCAATCCGAGATGGACTCTATGTATGACAATAACGTATGGGATCTGGTTGATTTGCCTGATAAGGTTCGGCCTCTTCAGTGCAAATGGCTTTACAAGATAAAGCATTCTGTAGAGGGACAACCAGACACCTATAAGGCACGACTAGTGGCAAAAGGTTTCACTCAAGTGCACGGATTGCATTATGATGAAATTTTTGCACCCGTAGTCATGATGCGTTCCATTCGGATAATCTTAGCGATTGCCGCTTTTCATGACTATGAAATTTGGCAGATGGACGTGAAAACCGCCTTCTTAAACGGTTATTTGGAGGAGGAGTTGTACATGGTACAACCCGAAGGTTTCATTGACCATAAAAATCCTAAGAAAGTGTGCAAGCTTAAGCGTTCCATTTATGGACTTAAGCAAGCTTCTAGGAGTTGGAATCATCGTTTCGACCAAGTCATAAAAGAAAATGGTTTCACTCGATCGGTTGAGGAACCATGCTTATATGTCAAGTCGAGTGGGAGTAAAATCGTTTTCTTGATATTGTATGTCGATGACATACTCTTGATAGGGAATGATATTCCTCTCTTATCTTCGGTTAAGGTATGGTTAAAGAACCATTTCCAGATGAAAGATCTGGGCGAGGCACAGCGCATATTGGGAATCCGTATCTACAGAGATAGATCACGACGGATGTTATCACTTAGTCAGGAGTCTTATATAGATAAGATTCTTGAAAGGTTCAGCATGACCAACTCCAAGAAGGGGTATCTTCCAATGACGTCTGGGATGCATTTGAGTAAAGCTCAGGCACCCAAGACATCTGAAGAGGTCGAGCGCATGAGTCGAATTCCTTATGCATCAGCTATAGGATCGATCATGTATGCCATGATATGCACACGTCCAGACGTGGCATATGCTTTGAGTATGACCAGTCGATACCAAGGCAATCCAGGTGAAACACACTGGATGGCTGTTAAAAACATCCTTAAGTACCTACGGAGGACTAAGGATTGGGTATTAACTTATAGTGGAGAGACTGAGCTTTGCGCAACCGGTTACGCAGATGCTAGCTTCCAAACGGATCGGGATGACTCGAAATCTCAGTCTGGATTCGTATTTACTCTTAATGGCGCTGCGGTCAGCTAGAAAAGCTCTAAGCAGAGTGTTATAGCAGATTCTACGATTGAGTCTGAGTACTATGCCGCTTCAGAGACTGCAAAGGAAGCTATATGGATGCGTCAATTCTTACAAGGACTTGCCATAGTTCCTAGTTCGAATGACCCGATCACCATCTATTGTGATAATAGTGGAGCCATCTTCCAGGCTAAGGAGCCTAGGTCTAGCAACAAATCTAGACATGTACTTCGGAAGGCTCACATGATCAGTGATAGACAAGAGTGCTACGGATGATAACATTGCAGATCCTCTCACTAAACCGTTAAGTCATGATAAGCATATAGGGCACGTTACTTCCATGGGAATTAAACGTGTTCCTGAGTTGTATTAGCTATTTGTATGAATTAGATACATCTTTTCATATACTAATAATAACTTCATCGTATTGTTTTCATATTTTGTTTTTCATGTGGATTGTATGGACAACATTGAACACCACAAAGTGAACTGAATAACATTATATGTGTTTTGGTCCGTAATCGCCTACATGAGCTGATAACTCTGGCTATTATATTGTTGAGTCGATTGATGGTGGGTTCAACGAGCCATAAGTCAAACTGTTGACTGATCGATCACAAATACGAGTTATAAGGATACCTCGTAGGACATTGTAATTCGTGACGACGTTATGGAGTCCTAAATGTTTAACAACATTCGGTGCCAGGTCGTGGATTGGACGTCCATAGTGTTCCTAGAGTCGATTCTTTTGACTATCGACTGTCTCTTGAGATTAAGGCAGTTTTTGGGTGACTTTGGTTTCTTTCTCACGGTCGACCGTAACAGGAGGCCAAGCAGATTTTTACAGGGTCATTTCATACTGTGCTTACATCTGCAGGATTCGAGTTGAGGAAAATATCCAACCCTTTATAAGGTTTTGTTATTTCTCAGGGCCACTCGAGGAGTAGTAACTGAAATGCATGGCCATGCTCGAATAATGATTCGTTTATCAGTTGAGTTACTCTCTAGTCGGGAAAACCACTCTTGATAATGATCACTTGTAAAATACGACCTTTGTGAATACGGACTTTGCAAATTGTTTTACATTGAGTGGGAGAAATGTAAGGATATGAGAATCGGTTATCGCACATACACTTGTAAGGACAAGTGCGAGATTGTTGGAGATAGTGTCCTCCACAGTTAGTGTGATAACAGCTAAGGTTCACAGGGTATACTTTGTATTATAATCAGTTGATTAACGTTTATCGATAACGGTTGGCTTGCTAGATAAGTTTGACGTTATTGTCATACAGATGGCGGTGATCAACTGATCCCTAAAAGTCACACCTAAAGGATGTGTTTGAGAGATGTGATTATTTGAGAAAATAATCATATTCATGCCTTATTAAATGACTAAAAGGTTAGTCGATGTATTTGACTAAAAGGTTAGTCAATGTGATGATGATACGATTATTTAATACTGATTAAATAATGTTAGCTGGTAATTGAATATAAAATGTTATATTTAATCAATGTATATAATGTTGGTCTAAACTAAATATAAACTGTTATATTTAAGTTGGCGGATATGTATTACACGATATTATTATAGTGTATTGGTCCGGTATTACTTGGTTTATGTAACGGTCCATTACTAGTAATAATTAATACATATTATATTATGTATATAATAAATGAGATGCCAATTACCAATTAGAGGTTGAGTTAAATAAGGAAACTAGGTTTTCCTTTCTTTTCTCTCTTTTACACGGCACAAGGAGGGAGTATTAAGAGGTGAAAAAAAAAACCCTAATTGACTACTCAATCTCACGGCACACACAAAAGAAAAAGGAGAAGAAAAATTCTGATTTTGAACTCTCTTATTCATCTTCATATTCATCATCAATATACACACAAAATTAGAAGTAATTTTGGGTATTCGTTCTAGCACGACGAAGGCATTTCTTGAACCATCTTGGGTGTAACGATTAGGAGAATACCTACTTTGGTATTTGTTCTTAGGCCTTTATCTAGGACCGAAGGTTATTTCTTAATCTTTTGTTTATATTTTGCAATTTCATTTATGACTAGAAATTCATATAGTTATAATTTCATTATAATCCGAAATTTCTAAAGGGATGTAAACCGTTATTTCCCACATTTACATTCCTCAATTACCGTCACCTTAGGTCTCCATCGTCTAGATAGACTTCTAAGGATCTTCCTGGCAATTTCCTCGGAGTCAAAAGTTTTTCCAAGATTTTTCAATTAATTAATGATACTAGAGAAGCGAGTGGACATGCTGTCAAGCGATTCATTTTGCTCCATAGAGAACAGTTCGTATTTTCGCATCAACAATGCGATACGTTGCTTTTTGACAACAGTTGTGCCCTCATAGGCTAACTCTAGACCATCCCATATTTCCTTGGCAGTAGACCTAGATGAGAAACGGTCAAACTCAGTAGAAATCATGCCATTTTGCAACAGGCTGACAGCTTTTGAATTTTTCTCAGCTTTCTTATAATCTGCCTCAACATAGTCGTCTTCTTTCTTTTCGATGGGAGTACCAGTAGCAGATTCAAGCATTATCTTGTTAGGGCCGTTCTTAATGATTAGTCAACACTCACAATCGTTACCCTTTATGTAATGAGTCATCATATTTTTCCATAAACTGTAGTTCTTCCCATTGAATACGGGACACTTCAGATGTTTGGAATCCATTAAATTAAAATTAAATGCAGCGGAAAATAAATAAAAATAAAAGGTTAAAACGGATCAGACTTCTTGCTGTAAGGCAATCAAGAGCACGAGGCTCTGATACCAATTGTAGAGTCTATTGATCGAATACGAAAGAGGGGGGGTGAATTGAGTATTAAAAACTAGCCCCACTTTTTCGATTTATATGATATGTAATTAATTATTTGATCTTATAGATTAAAATCAACTAATTAATTAATCAAAGTAAGCGTAAGTAATGAAATAACGAAAAATAAAGAGAGTAGAGAGAGGCACACGGATTTTTGAAGTGGTTCAGTTTCACACGTTGAAACCTACGTCCACTATTCTCGATTAATAATTCTTAGTACCTTTCTACGGATTACAAAAATTATCAACCCACTCGTATAATCAACACTATGATTATAACTCAAGGTGAGTATCGCTAAATACTCAATACAATCTTACGTTAATAAGAAAGTACAATATAACTCACACATATACCCGTTAAAGAATTGTAAGATTATAATGATGTACTATTATCCAATAACGTATTTCACGCGAGCGATTGATAAAGATTGATGCACGACTCTTTTGAAAAACAAACACTAAAAATAATAAATATTTTGCTCAAAGGTTTGCTTTAAAACGATTTTGGAAAATACTCTCAAGTATGTGTGTGTCGTGTGATGCTTGTGTAATCCGTGTGTCTCATGCTTGAGATGTGAAGGAGTATTTATAATAAAAGCATAGGAGATCTAAAACCCTAGCTTAATAATTAAGAAAGATATTTATCTTTAATATCTCAAAATAATATTTACTTTATCTTTTAGAAATATCTTTATCTCAAAATATTGTTTGGTTTATCTTATAGAAATATATTTATCTTTTAATCACAAAATATTGTTGTAAAGATATAGTAGAATCCTAGATTAAGGTAAACAAGAAAAACAACCTATAGAGGCCGAAATACCTAGCTACACGAAACCGTAGGAGCACGCAACCCTAGGAGGCACAATCCTAGGTTTCCACGAAACCCTAGATGGCTCAAACCCTAGGTGGGCTTATTAGGTTAACAACAAATTGAGATAAAATATATTAGAAACCCTGGGTAGCATGACAACCCATAAGTTGTATTACTAACCAATAGAATCTCATAAATATATTCTCTATTAAAACTTTTGATAAATATAAAAATACTCTTTCACTTTTTAAAACATTTAAAATATTTTATTTCCAAAATCATGCATCAACATTTATCATCCAAAGTTATAGGCTAAAGCTATAACTTTGAACTTAAAATCACTTGAATGGAATAGTTACCGAATGACGACCTATACTATCTAATCTTCACAAAGATCTTCAGTATACAGATCATCTCTTCATCTTGATCACAAAGACCCTACATCTTGAGTCTTGTGTTATTTGAGGTAGATCTTGTTTGAGTCGTTTTTCTTTAAAGTTATGACTGAGTAGCTATAACTTCCATGTAAACTTTCAAAGTTATTCCTGAAGTTGTTATAAATTTGATCTTTCTTCTCGTAATTGTTGTTAGCTATGATAAGACTAAAGCACGCAATTACACGCATATGATATATCAATTAAAGCACATTATCAAGTAAGCACATGTCATCATCAAAACTATAAATTGGTCCAACACACTAGGGCTTACATCTCACCGTTAGTGGCATCTACTTGATAAGATAAAGACTCGACATATATACCACGCCAAGTCATCCAACGGTCACAAATAATCAACATATAAAAATCCATCCAAACAAACGAATATGGTAACATAATCTCTCACGGTTAATGACACGCAGTAGCACCATGAACATAGCAAGTATGATCAATACACCTCCACGGGATAAACATTTCCCTGAACCATACACGATAAACATTTCGTATATGTAGACTCATTTCCTCCCAGTAGGACGTCGATAACAATACGGTCTTAGTCTAAACTTGGGCAGACTCTCGGAATAAACATGTTCCGATTCGACATGCGATACACATTTCGCATCCAAGCCTCAGCCAAACAGAGAAGGCTAGTACCCCAAATTTGGTCAACCTACACGAAAGAGGCGGAAAGAGAACAAGCATCATAATCAAGCGGTACGCTACATGAAATGACACCACCATGCACGGATACGAAATTTGACGGCCGAGTTGATCAACGCATTGCAATCGCCTCCCAACAACATCGTCATATCCCCACTAAAACATGCATACAAGAATTAAGGATACATCTCCTCCTTCCGTCATTCCAGTCTAACGAGCAAGGAGGTATAGCCGGGGAGTGAGAGTTTATAGTACTTAACAATTAGTGCTCAAATCAAAACATAGGTAAAACCGACTCAAAGGGTGACATATCAAAAACCGTCAGAAAACATGCGATATAAGCGAATGGGATATCACATATTCTAAACATGAATACTTAAAGCAATTACGTAAATTTATACGACAAATGAACCATACAAACTATTATAAATGAGAACATAAGGAAAGAAGTAGAAGAATAATTAAGGTGGTGCCAGCCGGCCAAGGTGACCGGCCGCCGGCTACCTGGCTGGCACATTAGCAACAATAGATAATTATCAAAAATACAGGGTGTCCCAGCCGGTCAAGGGGACCGGCAGCCGGCTACCCGGCTGGGACCACATACCATTTGAGAAAAAGAGGAAAGATAGGGGGTGTCTCAGTCGGTCGGCCCGCCGGCTGAGACTTACATAATACCAAAAATATTTCGAAACACCAATTTCACATCAGCCAACTCTCAGCCGGTCAGCTGACCGGTCGGCCGGCTGGGACTACTTATGCACGAAACATCATCAAACAACCCAATAATCATCAAAAAACATCAACCATCATCAACAATCATCAACCAACACAAATCTTATAGCCACACATTCAATTCCAACACATTTACTAACATCAAACTATATTAAATATCTAATAATTGTCACTAGACATTTGGTAAACATCAAGTAAAGCATTAAAACATGTATTGATATCGAGTAACCCTTCACCGTTACCTTTGTGCGTCTTCAATCGTCTTCCAAGTCTTCCTCCACGAGGTAGTAATCTTTGTCGGGGCTTGAAGGTCTCCATCTACACAAAGACAACAAAAGATAAATCTAACTCACCTTTGAGAAAGACGGATAAATTGAAAATGAGAAAGACGGTAATTTTATTACCACAAAAGGTAGAGGACGATAAGAGGGAAGGATTATGATGAAAATTAAAGGATTTGAGTGAGTAATGAATGAGTAGTGATGAATTTGAGTTTGATCAAAAATAGGGGTTAGGGTTTTGGTTACTTGGTGAGGAAGAAGGTGAGTGGAAAAAGAATGAGGGAGTTAGGGTTATAAGGTGATTGGATAAATATGGGGGAAAAAGCCCAAACGCGGCTTAAGGCGTAACCCACACGGAATTCCGAGTAGAGTCCGAATACGAACTCGGATTTGCTAAATTAGACCAAGGAAACTAAGTTCTAAACTAAATCTAAAATTACGCTAACTAATATCCGTATAATATTTTTAAAATAAAATAGGGTACATTTGCGGGTGTTACAAACACCCCACCTTTTAAAAAGTTTCGCCCTCGAAACTTGAGAGTAGAAAATAAAAGTATAAAAGACGAGAATCGGTTTTCAAAATGAACCCGAAAGCTTTTACAAGGGAAACATTTATGAACGAGGTTCTTCTCGAAAACGGATTAAAGAGATTTTTCATAATTGCGAAACTTTAATTACGGATCACAAGAGTGCCCGTCGCGAACGAGAACTCTAATTATCCAGATCAAATCAATGTCGAAATAGTGAAATCGAAAATCAAACAAGCGTTAGTAAGGGCAGGACTAGTCACCACACGTCTCTAATAACAAGTCCAAACATCCAACCAAACACAAAATTCAAATGTAAAAGCAAAAGAAATCCATTTTCTCCCAAAAGAGGGTACCCAATCCACCTTTAGACTTCTTTGAAAAGTTAAATTAGAAATACAATATGGAAATTTGAAGGTTTTCTCTAGATAAAATCAAAATAAGAAGACATTACACGTACATAGAGCGACTCGAACATCAAGTTCACAAATCACGATACTAAGAGGCACGTCCAACAAGCAAAATGGACCAAAAGGGGGAAGGATCGAAGAGTAGCAACTTGAGAAAGGGACAATTCGAGGGAAAAGAGAGGGATCAAATCCAAACCTATCTCTCATCCATGATAATTCAAAGGTCGCTCGTAACTCGACTTCACCAACTTCCGAATAAACTAGTCCTCAAGAGAATATAATTTACCCAAGTTACACCTCAACATTTTCAATCATTAGGTTCCTACTAAAATCTTTCATAACCACGAGACCTTAAGTCACCAACCTAATAATTCAAACCTATTTAGCAGCGACTAAGGTCCATAGTTTGTAATCTGCAAGAGAGGTCCTTTAACGTACTAGAGTATCCTTAGATTCATCATACTCTATCTGAAACCACTAACCAAACAAATCTCATCTTAGGGGACCATATCTACTAACAACCACAAAGTGAACGGTCCTTATCATAAAATCCTCTGATCCAATTTAATCAAAAACGCATTATCCTAAATTTACAATGGACTTCTCATCCTCAAAATTCAAATCACAATACCTCAAGAAAGGTCAGGTACTGATCCCAAATCACTCATATTTTGCCACACATATGGCAATGCGACCATAATCAAATTATTTGGGTCAATAAAACTTAAAATGCAACGGTCTTCGCTTATGAAAATATTACTCAAGTTTGGTCACCAAATCCAAATTCCACAAAGTAATTATTCCTGTTAGGGTCCAACATTTAAAGAAAATAAATTCCCACATAACCTTTAAAGCAATCACTATAATCCTTAACAACAACAAACTATCACCACGCTCAGTTCGATCCTCAAAATGATATTGCAACATCAAGTTTCGAAGTCTAAAACCACCAAGAGAGGTTCAACCTATGTTTATCCTCAATTCCTTATAATCAACAAAACATGAAACTAGCTCAATAGGGCGGGTAGGTACCATATTTAAAACATATTTAAAACAGATCTACTAACTCCTTACATTAGATGATAAGAAAACTACCTCACAAGAGAATAGGGAAGGCGAACATGATACAAGGAACGCTAGGAGGCATCGACAAACGACTACGATAAGATGGAAAAGATGCAGGCAGAAAAGGAAGACGAGGTTGATATAAGGAAGTGAACCTACCAGTCACGATCTCCGGGTGAGCATCGGCTTCGACTAGGCTGAGCACATAGATGGATCCCTTAGCTTTGGCACCGGGTGCGGGAGTCTGACGATTGGGGCACTCACGAAAGCGGTGACCCGGCTTCTTGCAGAAAAAGCAAAAGAAGGGTGTATCATAGCATCACACTCCAAAGTGAACGGGTTTCCTACAACCGTCACAAATTCGTCCTTGAGCTTGAGCTTGAGGGGGAGCATTGGGCTTAGGAGCCGCATTTGGGTTAGCTTGAGGGTGATAAGGTGTGGGAAAATATCCGTATACTTCCCTTTAAATCATACAGGATTATAATGAAATTATGATTATATGATAAATAGTCATAAACGAAAATGCATAAAAACAAGAGATTAGAAATAACCTTTAGTCCTTGCTATAAAGGCCTAAGAACAATATCAAAACGATGATATCTCCTAATCGTAGCACCCAAGATAGAATGAGAAATGCCCTTGAATTTGCTAGAATGTTTTTGTGAAAAGTTACTGTTAACTTTTAATTTTGTGAGATGTGAATGATGGAGGCACCAGAGAGAATGAATTAGGCTTAGGTTGAAAAACTCAATATTTCTCCTTACCCCTCCTTTCTCACGGCACTAATGTGGTCTTTAGGGGAGATATTTTCTCTTCTAATTAACCACTAATGGACCGAAAATTCCAGAGTGAATCTGGACTTTATTTCGGTTAAATTCGCTTTAATATATAATGTGTATTATGTTGGAGCAAGTGTCCTCCACAATAGTGCATTTATATTATAAATCTCATTTTGGAATATTAGTGGGATGACTAGTATTTTGATACTCCACGTCAGTTGATTAACGTAAATCGATAACGGTCAGCTGACTAGAGTTAGATGTTATTGTCGTATGACGGCGGTAATCAACTGACCCCTTTCGGTCACACCTATAGGATGAGACCCAAACAGAAATCTAATTATTTGTATACGATACATATTAATTAGTACTTTATATATATATTTGATATATGTTTAGTTACGAGAGTTATTTATTGGAAATTGAGTTACGAACTCATTCCGGATAAGTTTATTAGTCAATTATACGATAATTGACTGAATAAATTTTACGTCTTATTTTAATACGATTGAATAAGATTTAATTTAATGATTAATAGTTAATTCATTAAATTAGTTGAGGTTATGCATATACTTTGAGGTAGAGGTGATTAGTTAATTATATTTACAAGGAGTTGTAAAATAAACTAACTAGGCATTGTGGGACCCATTATATATTGATATAATGATAAAATATCACTTAAAAGTTAAGTGTATATTATTTATTAATTTGAGTCATGTAAATGTTATATGATCAAATTAACCCTTAATTATACAAGATAATTAAACATATGATTATAAGTATTTGTGGGACAAATATCAAAAATCAAAATGGACCACATTACACTTGTGGGTGCCGAAATTTTGGTAGTGTATGACATGATGATTGTTGTTACTTGTATTACACTACAACATGTGATCATGTCATGTTTATGACACATGATCATGTTCTAATTCACATCTACACTCAACCAATTTGCATGGGATTATTTTAAGCAAAATAAGAGGCCACATAGGCTCTCTTGGCCGGACCATAGTGTCCTTAAGTGGACAATTTTGTTGTTCATTTTACTTGCTTGTTCATTCTTATTTTGCATGTACATCTCACTAAAATCCTCATCTCTCTAAAACTCTCAAATACTAATATTTTCCTATTACTAGAGTAGTAATAAAATCTAATATTTTTTCATCTTTTTCACTTGTGTTTTCTAGTCAAAAACTAAGTGATTAGTTTGGGTTCTCTCTTGGGTGCATCTCAAAGGAGGTCTTCTAATTTGAAGATTACAAGGAGGATCATCTTTTTCTTTCTAGCACAAGAACAACAAGAAAGGTGTTTCTTGTTGTGCCCATATAAACCGAAATTTCCCAATGTAAGGAAATTTCTTCTTACTTTTTATTATGCATTTTAATTTGCATGCATGTTACATAGATCTTTATTAAACACTAAATTAACAAGTAATTTAGTAACTAATTAGAGGAGTCTAATTAGGGTCTATGAACTTTCATGTGGTATCAGAGCTAGCTTGTAGCATGCATGTTGATTTTGAGCATTAAAATCGGGTTATACGATAACTTGAGTAAAATCGAAAATTTATGTTAAAAATGGTTTTCACAAAATTTTCTGATTTGCATGCATACCTACTGACCTCAAAATGTTTGTGGTCAAATTTGGTGAATTTACGAATTATTTTGCTATTTATTATGATTTATGGCCTTTAAAACCGAGTTAACATGCGGTTTTATGTTAAAAGTTAACTAAAAATAGTTGCATGTTGAATCTGGCCTCAAATTTTTAATATGATCTCACATGCATGGTGTTCATATTTTATGTAAATTTTCGTGACATTTGGTCATGTATTGCATGGTTATTGATTTTTATTGGATAAAAATTGATTTAAAGGAGTTATTTTGTTCTTAAAATTGAAACGTGACTTTATGGAGTTAAAATTTTTTTGTACATTTTAAATTATTATTTAAATCATTCTTGTAAAATTTGAAAATTTGTTTCATTATGTTACTATTTTAGTTGCTTTTTATTTGATAAAAACCGATTCTTATAAAGCTATTTGTTCATAAAATCATTTCAAATTTTTTGGCAAATTTTTTTTGTTATTAAGGTTTCTGGAAGTGTTCCATTATGTACAAATATTTTTGTTTCAATTTTAATGATTTTTCATTTTATTTTGGGTTTAATTCATAAAAGTTATGATTAAACCTCTTTAAATAGCAAATGCGATCAAATCAAAGTAATTAAATTCAAATGAAATTAGTGGGGACTAATTTTGAGTTCTAAATCAGTTTAGATAATTAGTTTGAGCTTAAATACGATTTAAGTGTTGATTATTGATTTTTTGTTGATAAAATCGATAAAATTCGTAAGAACCGAGCTAGAATGAACATGACAAGTGTTGGGGGTGATTTTGGCATGATTTTACAGCATTTTTATTTATGTTGTTGAATGAATGAATGTCATTTATTTATTTTATTGCAAGTTGTACCTAGTATGGCCTAGATTATTTTAATCGGTATTACCCGTAATGGAAGGGAATACCGATTTGGTTGTAATTTATTGCGATTTCGTATCGCCGTTTTGTAATAATTTATAATTTCATTTTATAGATCAAATGTATAATAGGAATTTGCTATGTATTCATTTGTATTTTTGTAATTATTTATTATGAAGACGGTGATTCACAAAGTCGGTGTTCCAAAAGACGGTGCCATATTGGAAAGCGTTCCATGAAGAGGCAAGGGACCAAGGAGTTGGTTTCCGATTTGTAATCATCTAGTTAATTAGATTAGCTAGGTGGCCATACTAGGATTTTAATTTGATTGCTTGCTTTATTTTTTCGCACATGCCAAAATCACCAACATGCATTTTATTTATCGATTGTCAATTCAACGTTATTCAAAATTCACCGACTTAGTTCACTTATAGGGAATTAATAACTAAAATTGGCAAGACCTCTCACATAACTTAAAAAGGAATTGAGATTTAGCCTTACCAATTGAAGCACCTATGAATCCCGTGTTCATTAGGACAACCACAACGTGGACCTTTTTACCTCGGGTAAGTAGGGTGATACGATCACACGCCTAAATTGGGTTGGACTCAACAAGATAAGCGTTATCTTGGGACTAGGAGATGGGTTTAGTTGAAATCCGTCGACCGAGAGTTCTAGGAGTAGAATTAGTCAAAAGTTGACTTACCGTCTTTTACATAAAAGTTGCATAACATGTTCTTTTGTCTAAAATGCGGGTCTCGGAATCGCTTATATAATTTCGTGAGGGGTCATTATATGAGTGACTTGTTTAAATTGGTTATACAAGTAAAATTGATTAAAACAATGAATGTTAATATTTCCTAATTTTGTTGTAGTTATTCATAATTTGCAATGGCAAACAATAACAACACCGTTCAACTAGGAAAAGACTCATGGCTAAGGTCCGTAATGGACAAATGCATCTTAAAAGACGATGGAACTAATTTCGTCGAGTGGGAGCAAACGATCAAGGGCGCGGCGTTATCGGATAACGTTTTACGCTACTTGACCGAGGCACCACCCAATGAACCCGGCCCAAGAGCCACTAATGCGGCCAAAGCCGCCTATGAGGAATACCTTAAGGTAGCAAACGACGTCAAGATGGTCTTGATTTGGTCGATGTCCTCAAGCCTTAAGCAACAATACATCACCCTTGGAGCATATGAGATATTCTCTAGGGTGACATTGGCTTTTTCTCAATCACCCGAGATTCGCCAATACAATGCTATGACTAGGCTTTTTGAAGCCAAGTTAGAGAAGGGCCAAAAGGTTGGCCCACATGTGCTTAAGATGGTGGAACATGTTGACACTCTAGATCGTCTAGGGGTCAAAATTCCTAAGAAGCTGCGGTTGGCCGCATCCTTCACTCACTTCCTCCCAAGTTTGCCCAAGCTAGGGCAAACTATAACATGCATGGCATGGATAAGAGCTTTCACGAGCTCCATGCTCTCCTTACCCAAGTCGAAAGGGATATGGAAGCAAGTGGGAGTGAGCAAAAGGATGTTCTTACAATGAGATTGAAGAACTTGAAGCTAGGGGTTCAAAAGGGGAAAGGAAAAGCCAAAGCCCAATTTAAGAAGCATGGAAAGGGAAAGGGAAAGGGCAAAGCTATTGTAACAACCCGAAAAGTACCCAATTTTTCTAGTAAAATTTCTTAAGGATACTTTTCAGCAAGGTTAAGTTTTTTAAAATAGAATTTATTGTTTCGAGTCGTATTTTGAAATTCCGAGTTCGTATTTGGAATTTCTGAGAGATTTCATGACAATCCCGTTTTTAGTCATCTTTGACTTTTCTTGACTTTTAAGTCGTCTTTGACTTTTCTTGACTTTTTAAAAGTCGTCATTGACTTTTCTTGACTTTTAAGTCGTCATAAACTTTTCTTGACATTTAAGTCATCTTTGACTTTTCATGATTTTTCAGTCAACTTTGACTTTCGTTGACTT
>JAIUZE010023916.1:0-11156 GCA_022085475.1 Heliosperma pusillum | reverse complement strand
CATCAATCATACAAAAATCATGGTTATGAATAAATCATACAAATTTGTCAAGAATACCAAACATGCTATAAATTCATCCAACATAATAATAACCACTACTTAGCATGTTACTAACTAAAAATCCATAAATCATAACAACATGAACAAAAACAAAAGATGAACCAAAAACAAAAGAAACAAAAGCTATGTAACATTAAATCGTCGAGTAACTCGGAATCGTTACCTTAGCTAGCAAGATCAATTAGCACCAAAATAAGAAGTATAAAAATAAGAAACCCGTCTACTAATCTTCACCCAAAATATACGAGTCACCAAACTCGTCTTCAAAATCTTCCCCTATAAGAAATGACAAGAAAAACATTATTAGAACTTAAACTTGATTTTCCATAATTAAATGTTGAAAACGATGTTGTCGGATTTGAAATTAAACCGTACTTGAAGATGGAGAGCGAAGAGGAGATTCTAGAAATATAAGTTAGGACGGATTTAATTAAGAAATGAAGGTTTTATGATGATTTTGATCAAGAACGACGAAGAACGGATGAAGAACGCTCAGGAACGAATGAAGAACGTTGAAGAACGATTAATTTGATCTTAATTTGATTTATTGTAAAATGAAAAGTTGTTAGTGAGTAATGATGAGTGGTTGGGCCGTGTACAGATAGAAGAATTAGGAAGTCGGGTTTTGAAATTGTTGTTACGGAATTGACTCGGTTTTAATAATTATATTACGGTAATTGATTAAATATTAAGTTAATTAAATCAATTATCAAGATATTATGTTATTGTAATCAAAAGTAATGAAAATATCAAGGTCTAAGAGAGGCGAGGGAGCCGTGTGATGTTGTGTTGTCGGGTCTGTTTTGTAACCGATTTGCGTAATTTTCGTTGACGGATCGATAAAGTAATAAATATCTAAGATATTATTATTAGTTTAATCAAAAGAATGAAAATATCCTAAGTGAGTGGAAAAAGGTGACATGGGCGTGTGACTCATGCCAAAGTCGAGTTTCGGGTTTGTTTCGGGATTTACGATGACTCGGGAATAGTTAAATGATGTTCGGAATTAAACCGTAAAAGTTATTCTTTAAATTCCGAATAAATTCAAAATAATTATATTAAATTATGATAAATCTTAATAAATCTTAATAAACATAAATTAAAAATATTATTATTTTTTAAATAAAATTTCGGTCTTCAAACTTACAAGGCGAGTCGGGAAAAAGTCAACGAAAGTCAAAGTTGACTGAAAAACGGGATTCTCAAGGAATCTCTCAAAAATTCCAAATACGAACTCGGAATTTCAAAATTCAACTGGAAACAATAAATTCCACTTTAAAACTTAAACAGGCTCAAAAGTATTCGTAAAATATTTTTACTAGAAAAATAGGGTACTTTTCGGGTTGTTACAGCTTTGCTGTTTTGATCTTGTGTGTGCTTAGGATTATAGCTGTTAATACACTACACGAAGGCTCTGAAGTTTCTATGTTGTCTCAGCCTTCCACCCATATCTGAGCATCATATGGCTTCCTCACATGCTTTTTCCCTCATCCTAAATTTAGCCTTTGGTGAATTTAAACTTTCGAATTACTCTAATGATCTGTTGTACTGCGACATTGTTTTAAGTTTTGAACCATGTAACATTAAAGCCCTCTACCGTAGAGGCTTAGCTTCCAGGAATTTTAACTTCCGAACAAAAGCTCTTAAAGACTTCGAGTCTGCTATGAAAATTGACCCGGGTAATATGGATGTTACCCGAGAAATTCAATCTGTAGTCGACCTTTTAGCCTATAACCATAATGGAAAGCGGGCCGCTTTGCATTTCGACCCGTTGACTGCTAACAAGAAAGGTAAAAAAACATGTTTCTAGCCGTAATATTAATGTCATAGATGATTGTGTTGTTCACAGTGACGCAAGAGACCTTTCTTGCAGTACAAATACATCGGTGTCTCCAGATTTAGGTACTGATACCAGCACTAGCTTTGGGTGCATAAATGAAAATTTTCACTCGTAGGCAGTTGAAGCTGGAAGTAGTAAGCCTCCTCCTTGCTCCTCTGCCTCGTCTTTGAAGCATGACACCTTTGCCTTCACTCATAAAAAATATCCTCACTAAGGGTTACATCTTTCGGCTCATGACTATAATAGCTTAATGCTCGAAGAAAATATTGACTTTTACCAGCCCAAATATGGGGCAGTCTTGAGGGTTCAATCCCGCACTCCAAAAACTTATATCTAGCCAGGAACTCTCCATGACGCTATGTCATGGGAAGCAGCAGTTCCCACTTCTGCTCCCATTCCAGAAATTAACCGGTTAACGAAAGTAGTGGTTCCCATCTTTCCCCCTGGTGATTTTCATCTGGAATCTGAGATCGGTTCCGCAAATGAATATGAATATTTAGACCAAGAACGATGTTCGGTCCAAACGGAAAAGAAGAAGCGCGTGTCTTCTGACATTTCATATGTTAGTAAGGTCTCTATAATCCAATTTAAAATTGAAGCTGTCCGGACACATTTAAGTGCTCAAATTGGGCGTAAAGAAATTCGCTTCGCTGCTTGTGGAAAGGTGGCTCGGGCTTCTGTTAATTGGAAGAAAAGAGTTCCGGTTTCTGTCACCCGTTTAGTTTCTTTTTGCAGGTACACCAAAATGAGCATAGCCGTCAGGAAGACTAAAAGACGTGAAGATTATCCGATCTAGTTCGATGACTACTGCCCACTATTTAATAAATGTCGTCTTGCATCTTCTCTATGGACTATTTCACAGTTTAGTTCGCTTAAGTGGATGTCGAGTAGCTTAGAGATTTTTAGTGGCTGCCCATTTAATAATCAGTAGGTTTTGTTTAAGACGGGTCGGATCTTGCAACGGGTATTTTGTGAGAGGAAATGGGTAGAGGGGACAAGGTGGGCTCTCCCCCATGTGCTCTCCACTCACCTTAATGAGTATTTTGTGAGAGAATATGTTATCCGTCTTAAGCTTAAGACGGATACCTCGGTCTGAAATAAGAATTTGTGTATAATAAAATGGTAATATGTATCTAATTATCATGTAGACTTTCTTTCTTTAAATAAATCAGTTTACCATATATGTTCGTATAGATATATAGTCACCAATCACCAAGCACATCAATCTAAAGTCCCGATGTAGATATAAACTAACTTAGCCTCGATCAAATTTGGTAAGATTACCCCATTAATGAGTTTCACAAATTCTTATTTCAGACGGAGGTATCCGTCTTAAGCTTAAGACGGATACCATATTCTCTCACAAAATACCCATCAAGGGTGAGTGGAGAGCACATGGGGGAGTCCACCTTGTTTCCTCTACCCATTTCCTCTCACAAAATACCCGTTGTAAGATCCGACCCGTCTTAAGCAAGACCTACTTAATGAGTTTTAGTGACTTGTCAACATTACAGCATTCCTTTACAACTTTTCTCATTACAATGTTCAGAAAGTTATATTCCCTTCAATCTATCAATCATTCCTACCTATTTATAAGGTCATGCCACTAAGTTAAGAATAATAATAATTTACTATATTTAGAATGAAATTGTATATACCATGTACAATACAAAATTTACTAATTGGCTGAAGCGCAAAGTAAAATCATTAAGGCTCTTGGGAAGCGTTTCAGTTAGTTAATTTAACAAAAAGGAAAATTTTCAATTAGGGTGCCTGAGGTTTGACTAAATCTCAATATGGGTGCCTGTGATTTGAGTAATTTCAGTTTGGGTACCTTAAGCTTAAATACATTTTCACTTTGGGTACCCAAGGTTTGATTAGTAAATGGTGCCTAATAAGGTTTGTACATTATATATTACAATATTATTTAGTGTACCTTTAATAAACAAAATATAAAAAATTATAGTATTAAATATAAAAAAATATATACTTAATTAATCAATTTGATTTTTGTTTGCTTTGAGAAGCTAGGAAAAAAAATTCATTTACTAATAAATTTAAAATCATGCTATAATATTTATTTAATACCCAAAATTTTCTTTTGTAAACAAAAAAAAATCACTATAAAATGTTTTATGATTACCTTTGTCATAATGCTACAATACTTCCTCAACTTCGGAATAAGTAAGTTAAAAGACGTTTTAAAAAAAAATCTTTTCAGCATATCATGTGAAATGTAATCCAAATTTTGGTACTAAAATCTTAATTGATATTTAAGTAAAATTTATTCTTAATTTAAATATTATTTTAAATCATTCGCTAAAATACAATAAACTAAAAATTAATTTTGAAATGTGATGCAGAATTTGTTACTAAATCTTAATTGATATTAAGCAAAATTTATTTGTAATTTAAATATTATTTTAAACTATTCACTAAAATAAAATAAAGTAACAATTTTTCTTTTGGAAGAAAGCTGTGTTTATAAAAATATCAAATGAACTAATTTATTTTAACAACGACACAAGCAAGAAAAGTAAATATTATGAGCTGTTATAGATGTATTTATTTATTTATTTTATCAATAATTTTAAAAATACATAATTTTATTTAAAAGTTACATAAAGTCAATTAGTTAAAAATAGTATTGATGATGTAAGAAATAAAATAAAATTTATTCAATGAAAACATAATTTTTTATTTTTTTATTGTGCTTAAAACTATATAAAGAAATATATCTTTTAATTAAAGGTACTCATAATGATACTAGTATGAATCTTAGGCACCCTAAATGAAACTTATCAAACATTGGGCACCCAAACTGAAAATGTCTTAAACCTGAGGTACCCAAATTGAAATTTCTCAAACCTCAGGCACCCAAATTGATATTTATCAAAACCTCAGGCACCTTAATTGAAAATTATCCTAACAAAAATAACCTTTTTTACAAAATTTCAAGTAGCTTAATATTTTGCAAGTGTTTGAATAATATTTTATTTGCCCAAATAAACTACCTAAAATAAAATAATACATGTAGCATTTGACATAAAATCAAATTATTATCATATCATTTTATGTAATTTATTATATTAAATCATTATGATATCATTTTATGCAATTCTACATAAAATCAGCTACCTTTTTAACTAATTTGCCAAACATTTTTTATATAAGCGGTTTACATATTAGCTCATAATTTTCAGCTATCTTATCAATTACCTTTTCAGGTTTCAGTTAACTTTTCAGTTTTCGGCTAACTTTTCATGTTTCAGCTATCTTTCAGCTAGTTTTATCAAATAGAGCATAAACTTTGGAGAGAAGATCGCTCACTAAGTTATTAAGACTTCATGCCATACTTTCATACCCTTTTTGAATTCGAATGTTTTTCGTACCCCCTATATTATTGGTCCTGACTCAAAGTAATATTTTAAATCTGTACATATTAATATAATTGTACCTATTTTTATCATGAATCATAATTTGTTTTTATTTTATTACTCATAGTACCATTTTTAATACTCCGTATGAATTTTAATCTCTCACGAAACTTACGCAAAATAGGATGTCATTGGAAAAACTATTTTACAATATGGAGTATGTTGTTCTGATATATTATTTTATTTTCAACATAAGATAAGAATGATGGTAGCTATACTGTGGAGTAAGTTGCTTAGCCACAAAGCGACTTGGGAAGTCGTTCGGCACTTAAGTAACCTTAATAACTTGTATTTAAATAGATAAAATAGAATTTTTTTTAGTTTGGATCAAAGTTGCTCATTGGCTAAGCAACTTTGTTGATTGTACGGATAAAAAGGAAAAAAAGAAAAGAAAAAAAAATATTTTGGTACGGTAGCATAGTCGCTTAGTGGCTGAGCGATTTCTCTGTTTTGCTTATGTTACCCTTTCTTAATATTAGAAAGGGTACTAGTCGCGGATGGAGATAACGTGTAACACCCGCAAATGTACCCTATTTTTATAGTAAAAATATTTTACGGAAACTTTTCAGCGAAATTTAGTTTTAATCGTAAATTAAATTTCCCGTGTCGAATTTAGAATTTCCGAGTTCGTATTTCAATTTTACGCGAGATTTCAAGTGAATCACGTCTTAAGGCGTCTTTGACTTTTCTTGACTTTTCCACTCACTCTCTTCATATACTCCCCTTTAACCTAATTCACTCACACAACTCAACTCTTTCTTTCTCACTAAGAAAACCCAAAGAAACCTAGCTTCCATTTTTGATCCGTCTTATAATCGTCATAACTCTTTCATTTCTCGCTCAAATTCACGTAAGTTCGTCTTATTCTTCCCCTCTTATCTTCCTCTATCCGTATTGGTAATAAAATTACCGTCCTTCTCGCTTTTCAAACTTTCTGTCTTTCTCAAGGTGAAGTATATTCATCTTTTATTAACTATTTGTAGGTGGTGACCTCCAAGATCCAGACAAAGACTACTTTTTGATCGAGGAGGACCTTGACGCGGAGTAAAGACGCATAAAGGTAACGGTGAAGGGTTACTCGATATCATTTACGTGTTTTACGTGTTTTCTATGTTAGGAATCGTATTTAGAATATGATTGGTAAGCTTAGAAATGGTGTTTATGATGATACTTGATGTTTGATGAGAATTCATATGAGAATTGATGATTTATGATAATAATCGATAATTGTTAAATGTTGATCCTTAGTGAAATGATGATTTTCGAGTGATGTTGACCCCAGCCGGCCGACCGGCAGCCGGTCAGCCTACCGGCTGGGGCAGTGGCTGTATAATATTGCATGTTACGTAAATTTTAAAGCATGAAGTTGATCTCAGCCGGCCGACCGGCAGCCGGTCAGCCGACCGGTTGAGACACCCCTACTTTTCCTTGGTTTTTCTCTTATGCCTTTGGTCCCAGCCGCGTTGCCGGTAGCCGGTCCCCTTGACCGGCTGGGACACACTGTATTTTCATGTTGGTTTTCATATGATGATTGGTACCAGCCAGGTGGCCGGCAGCCGCTCCACCTGACCGGCTGGCACTTGCTGGAAGGTGTTTGAGTTTCTCTTTTACGTTTTCATTTATAATATTTCCGATGGTTCATTTATCGTATAAATTTACGTAATGACTTTAAATATTAATGGTTCGAATATATGATATTTCATTCGCTTGTATCGCATGTTTTTGTGACGGTTTTTAGTATGTCCCACTTTGAGTCGTTTTTTACAAAGGTTACGGTTTGAGCACTATTTTGTTATGTGCTTTGTACTCTCATTCCCTTGGCTGCCTCCACGTTCGTAAGGCTGGAATGTCGGAACGGGGATGTATTATACTGCTTAATTGCATGTGTTAGTGGGCATACGACGACGTTGTTGGGAGGTGAACGCTTTGCGTTGATCGACCCGGCCGTCAAATGTTGTGTACTTGCGAGGTGGTGTTATTTGCATGTAGCGTACCGCTTGTTATGAGGCTCGAGCTCTTTTCCGCCTCTTTCGTGAATTATATCGACCGAATTTGGGGTACTCGGCGTCTTTGATTGACCGAGTCTTGGATGCAAAATGTTTATCGCATGTCGAACCGGAAAATGTGATTTCGGGAGTCTGGCCAGATTTAGACTAGGACCGTATTATTATCGTCGTTCTACCAGGAGGAAATTAGTCGACATATACGAAATGAATTGAATCGTGTATGCGTTCAGGGAAATGCTTATCTCGTAAATGCCTTTTAATCATACTTGTCATGTACACGGTGCTAGTGCGTTTCATTTACCGTGAGAGATGTCGTCAATATATTGGTATGTTTGGATGAATGATTATATGATTGATCATTGGATGACTTGGCATGGGTTGTTTGTCGAGTCTCAATCTTATCAAACTTATACCGCTAACGGTGAGATGTAAGCCCTAGTGAGCGTATTCGGTTGCCTAAGACTGTCTTTCTCGAGTCTTTGTATAACATGATGGATTCGGATTTGTATTCCATATGCTCTTATCATTATCTATTGAATTGCCTATCTATTCTTATCGTATTTCACATGTATATCTATATATGCATGCTTCTACTTTTGTATTTCCTTTTATGTACGTTTAATGTGATATGACTGGGAGAACCCGGAGTTACTCCCCACTGATTGTGGCGTTCATGTTTTCATGGATGAACATGTTGCTTGCATGGATGACTTTTTGCTTGATATTTTGGGTTCGGGTGTGAGCTAGCGGGCGTTGTCCCTGGAAGATTTACCTCTAGACGTTATTTTAGCTAGTTGCTAATCACTTTAACATTGTTAACCTTTTGAGAGACTACGTCTCTTGCTGTAGTATATTTCGTACTTTGGTTTGTAATATTTGACACTCCTCGTATACTTCTTCTTGCATGTATAAAAGTTTTAAAAATATCGTATTTTCCGCTATTTAATTCACATGCTTGTTATGTTTTACTTCCGCATTCGCGAGGGTTGTCACAGTTGGTATCAGAGCTTTATCGCTCTCGACGCACACATGTGAACCCTAAACTTAAACTACTTGACCTTGAAATAATAAATGAGAGATGGGTAGAAGTTAAGGACTTTACTTGGTAGTCTATTTGTTTATGCTAATTGATAGGAGTAACTTAATTTGTTTTTTGTTTCTTATGAAGATGGTTAGACCACGAGTAGTAGAGAATGTCATGCTGGAAGCTCTTACGCAAGTGTTGAAAAATCAACAAGATGCGGCTTTAGCTCAAGCCAACCAAGTTCCCCCTCGAAGAGAAGATAACCATCAGGGAGGCTACGCTTGAGTAGCAGGTCAAATAGCAAGGAGTAAGATTATACCCTACGGTGGAGAGCCGGACCCTACGGAGCTATCATAATGGTTCCGTGAGATGGAGAAGCAGTTTGATCTATACCAAGTCCGTGAAGAGGACAAGGTGAGGATCGCAAAGCACTTCCTTGTAAGGGAAGCGGATAATTGGTGGGCTATCACTAGTGCCACCGCTACTCTCGAAGATGACTTCAATTAGGCTTGTTTCAAAGCTCTAGTGGAAGGTAGATTCTATCCTAAAGAGCTTAAGCAACAAAGGCTCAAGGAGTTTATTGACTTTAAGCAAGGCAACTTGTCGGCACAAGACTTCACTACGGAGTTCAACAAGCTTGCTCATTTTGCTCCGAGACTTATCCGAGATGACGAGGACCGAGCTTTCTATTACTGCAACAAGCTGAGTGCCGTTCTTCAAAGTAAAGTGAGGAGGAATACTACTTCCTTTGGGGATTTATATGATGATGCCTTGTGGGCCGAGAATTCTATGAAGGCTATTAGAGATGAAGCTTTGATGAATAATCCCTCTCCTTCTTTCACTCCAAGACCAAATGTCTTTGGGAAGAGACCGTTTATTCCGTCTCCTTCTAACTCTTATGCTAACAAGAGGAGATTTAATCCTCCTTCAAATGCAAGTACAAGAGCTCCTGCTCCTTTCATTCCCCGAGCTACTTCTAATGTGGCTCATAGGCCTTATGCTCCTGAAGCTCAAGCTCAAGGTCGTCAATGTAACCGTTGTAGACAACCACATCACCCCGGTGTGGCATGTTTCAACCGACCTTATGTGTGCTTCTTTTGCCAAAAGGGTGGTCACCGTTATGATGATTGCCCCGATCGAAAGTTGCCCTCTCCTCCTGCTAAACCTAAGGGTTCTATCTTTGTCATGAGCCGTGCCGAAGCCGATGCTCATCCGGACATAATTACGGGTATGTTCTCAATCTTAGAGCAACCGTGTCTTATTCTATTTGATACCGGTCCTTCTATGTCTTTTGTGTCTTCGACTTATGCTAATAAATTATCTATCAAGCCTACATCTAGTGAGGATACTCCCATATCCTTACCATCCGGAGATATCATCTCTTGTTCTACTCTTTATCCTAATGTCCCAATATCTATTGCGGGTTCTATCTTTCCCGCTAATCTCCTTAAGTTTCCTCTAGGAGAGTTCGATATAATTCTAGGTATCGATTGGTTAGCATTGTACCATGCTAGGTTCGAGTGTCGTGATCTAAAGATTTATTTAAAGAGTCCTTTAGGAGTTAGAATAACCTATAAGGGATCTCATCCCCGAAAAGGTGTGTCTTTAATTTCCGCTATGAAATTGGTAAGTATTGTAAGAAAGGGTCACCAAGCATACTTGTGTATTGTGACTTCTTCAACTACCTCTTTGCCAAGTATTGAAGATGTGCCTATAGTTCGAGAATTCGTTGATGTATTCCCTGAAGAATTGCCCGGGATTCCTCCCGAGCGTGATGTTGAGTTCTCTATTGATCTTGTACCTGGTTCAGGACCCATAGCCAAAGCTCCTTACCGTATGGCTCCGACCGAGTTGAAAAAATTAAGGAAGCAGCTAGATGATATGATTGAGAAAGGTTTTATTCGACCAAGTGCCTCGCCTTGGGGTGCTCCCGTTCTTTTTGTGAAGAAGAAAGATGGTTCTATGAGGCTTTGTATTGATTATCGTGAGTTGAATCGGATTACAATCAAGAATAGGTATCCTTTGCCGAGGATAGAAGATTAGTTTTATCAACTAAAGGGTGCTTCTACTTTTTCCAAGATTGATTTGAGATCTGGTTATCACCAAATTCCAGTTCGTGAAGTTGACATTCCAAAGACCGCTTTTAGTACAAGGTATGGTCATTATGAGTTCAAGGTGATGCCATTTGGATTGACGAATGCTCCCGCTATCTTTATGGATCAAATGAACCGCACATTTAGTGAGTACCTTGACAAGTGTGTGGTGGTGTTCATTGACGATATCCTTATTTTCTCCAAGTCCGAAGAAGAGCATGCTATTCATCTAAGGATTATTTTGGGTGTTCTTCGTCGTCAGAAGTGGTATGCTAAATTCTCCAAGTGTGAATTTTGGTTACCTAAGGTGTCCTTTCTTGGGCATGTGATTTCTCAAAAGGGTGTAATGGTGGATCCTTCAAAGATTGAAGCTGTGGTGTATTGGAAGAGTCCGACCAATATTAGAGAAATTCGAAGTTTTCTTGGTTTAGTTGGTTATTACCGTAGATTTGTCAAGGATTTCTCTAAGCTTGCTAGACCGATGACCCAGTTGTTGAAGAAGGAAACCAAGTTCCTATGGAATGAAGCTTGTGAAACCGCGTTTCAAGAGTTAAAGAAGAGGTTAACTACCGCTCCGGTGTTGACTTTGCCTGAAGATGGAGTAGACTTTGATGTCTATTGTGATGCTTCTAAAATGGGTGTTTTGGTTGTGTTCTTATTGTACAAAGTAGGAGTGGTGGCTTATGCTTCAAGACA